>JAAAKL020015318.1:0-11547 GCA_010016065.2 Carybdea cf. marsupialis auct. non (Linnaeus, 1758)
ACGAATACGCTGATTGATTCTATCAACTAACCTCAAAGTCGTGAGGCCGACATAGCCAGCCTCACACTGGCAAGAAAAAGTATAAACAACGATGCTGCAATTTGTGAAAGGCACACGATCTTTGAAATAGCTTGTAAGTTTTGTAGGTTTCAGTTAAATTTTGGGAGAAGAATCGTTTGCTATGAAAATCAAGCAATGAGTAAGTGACGTCAAATACTAGCGCTAGTTTCTAATATTGTAAAACAGATACCGAATGGTTTCAAAATGTTTTAGACAAACATTGATCTTGAGGAGTCAACGGAGTATAACAAAGGCTGAACTTGAAACTACACGATATGATGATGCATTAATTAATTATTATTAGTAGTTGTAGTAATGTTGTCAATGTCAACTTAAATTTAAAGTTAACGCATTTAATGCAATTGAAGTCTTTGTTAAGGAACATGATTTATCTTAGGACCGCTTTCTGGAAGTGAGCATAACCCATGCTCCCAAAATGATAGAAGGACAATCCGATTAAATACAACCACAGTCACATCAAAATAAACAGTTGCCTGATTCGCCCACGAGCTCTTGCATCAAAGGATCTTCCTGATGATTCTGGCGATTTGTGTTTGTCTCAACAACTTTGTGAGACCTCGTGAGTTGAAATGTTTATATTTTTTTTACTTTGCTGTGAATATGAGTACCACCTCTTGGCACCTACTGTACAATACAGTTAAGGTAGCCCTCTCGTGATAAATGCTGGAAAGAATGTTTTTGCACAAGGAACAAGTCAAAATGTTTCTCTGATAAGTCACACGCATGTTTTGATAAGTTCGGTGACCCGCAACGCTTTACCAGGATTCTGTTTGTTAGTAAGATCTCTTGCACCATAAATACGAACTTAATATACAGTTTCAGTAACACGGAAACTTTTTTCGAATTTTATATTTGTATGAGAGAATTTTTCTGAGTAAAGCTCTGAAAGCTGGAAACAGCAAATGCAATGGTACAATATTGCGAAATTTCCAATTCGAAATGCGTACGTTTTTAGTGAAAGATCAATCTTCATTAAAAAAATTAATGAAACGTGGTCTACTCATACTTTTTGAATGTTAGATTTTTGAGTTGATTTTTTTTTAACTCTCTGTGTGTCATTGCTGTGGTGAGAGATTGTATCAACAGTAACAAATATGAGGTCACAGCAAAGTTTTGAAGAGAAGCACGGCTTTAGTGATATTTTGATTCACATGATCGACTAGACTTCTTTTATGACATGGATGTCAAATTTGTTGTAACGTAAGACCAGTGAAGGCCTTGATCTGACCTTTGTTATCTTCAAAATTCCTTTTTCATAGGTTATCACAAACAAAAGTAAGTGTTTCATCGGCCAAAAGATTTTCATTGGCCTTTTTTTAACACCTTTACAAGGAGTATGACACCATTTTTCGTTGGCATAAGCGTCCTCTCGTAACGTCTGCTTGCATAACCACTAGACTTGTCATCCTTGCTATCCACGAAATCTTTTGGATTCTCCTTTAAGAACCGCATTTCCAATTTCTCAACTTTGTTTTATTTGGCTTACGATATGATCCATGAGTCAGAGCCATCAAGCACGATCTGCAAATAGAGCAAGAAAGATCGCGGTCTTCATCTTCAAGGTCTTCATCTGAAAATGACGCAGATTAATCTTTGTGTATGCGAACGCCTTCTTTCTTTATTGTATTTTGAACTTGCGCCTTCTGCAAAGCTAATTTTTGTGACAATGATACAAAGATCCTTGACACCTTCAAAATTGGAAGGTCACTTTTCCCACCGGGCTCTCGCATAGTCTTGAATGGACAAACTTTATCTTTACATATTATATATGTGATTTGGGGGTAATTTCAAATACTTGGTGACGTGTTGGCTTGGTATTTAAAATGGTTCTAGTGACTTTAAGTTAAAATCCTGTTAGATGCGTTACGAAATGTTTTATAAATATTTCAAAATGTCTTCTCAAGTGATGTCCAAGTGATTGTCTTCGAACTTAACCTAACTTAGCTAAGAATGTTATCAGATACTATTTTAAAATATATTGTTTCTTCTTAACGATAATATATTATTTTCCACGTAAAGGTACAACCACGACAATTGCTTTAGATTACACAATTTTGAGAGTTTTGGCTTGAAGACCGTTTTGCAAAAAATGATAATTTCGTCAGAAAAACGCTGACGCAAGCAAATTTTCTGCGTCGACGCGAAAAGAGTAGCCAATTTGTAATTTTTAGTGTGTCAAAGTGTTGTTTTCTTTCTGTTGTTTTTTTTGCTACTGTGACTTCCAAAATGTTTATCCTTTTATTTTTGTCTGAATTTCTCTTTCTAGTGGGAAGAGATTTTTTCAAAATTTTGCGCTGGACCCTAATGCCTTTCTTCCTAGAACGCCCATACCAATTGAAATATTTCTAAATAAAAACTAGAGAAATGGAAAGTATGTCACCAACAGGATTCGAACCCGTGACCCACGCATTCGAATTTATCGTTCCAAATCCTCTCTTCTCAAAATCAATAGCACAAACACATTTAAGCCTCTATTTCTATTTCTATGACATCATTCGGCATCTGAAACACTGGGCAAGGATCGACTTCAAAACAAAGCAATCGTTCACAGCATCAGTCGTATTGTCTTCTTACGTGCTGATTATTCTTTGAGATTCAAAATTTCATAGCCATAGTCCACAAACACTGCTGCAACGGTAAATGTGTCGGTTACTCAAGACACTTTGACCGGGATGAAATGGACGACGGGGGGTTTTCATCACATTTCACTTTGCAGTCTGCATTTCAGGACCGACTGAGGAACATCGTTACCCTACCCAATGGATTTTGTGGTTGCTCAGGTAAGACTGCTTACAGTAGTTGAATCTTGTTGAAACTCGCCACAGTCAATCTGCTGATGTACGTGTGTGTGTAATTTTCTACCAAGATAGTCACGGTGTCTGTGGTCAGTGTAATTAACATTTACTACACAGAGCATTCTTGTCTCTGCTTTTTCTCCACCAATACATGACTTGTTCCACTCTTGCTCTTTACTACTCTGGTATTGTGTAGCAATGTTGGGCTTGCATTCCTTCTAAATGCCACTGATTTAGATTTAAGTCAGTAACCAAGAGATGCTTGATCTTTTTTGTGGCTGAAACACTCATCGTTGCCTTATTTTTCTCTTATCTCTTCAATTAAGGCTGAAGGATTCCTCAAAGATGGCGATCGCCTACAGAGCACTCTTAACCTCCAACCAAGGGTAGGAAGCTGAAGATAGCTGCTAGCTCTTCTCTGAGTGGTCACTCCTTCTGTCTGTTTGACAACAGGAGGCAACGCAGATATCACAGAGGTGAAAGTGAAACATTCAAAAGGCACACAGGCTGTACCTACCGGGAAGTAGCAAACGACAGCGTCAGCACAACAGCTTCAAACTTGCCCGGTCATTTGGGATCAGATCGCCTTTGGTTTTGCGTCATTGCCCATGTGACGTTACAAAACAATAAATGGGTTTGTGCTATTGCAATATCTATCAAGTACTAAGTATTGCAACTTAAGGCAGCCTTCATCTCTCAAGAATCAAGTCAATGGTGTTAACAAACGAAGTAAAACAAGTTAAGTTACCGTTTGATTTTGTACGTTGCAGGTCACAGAATCTTCAAGTTATTTTCTTTATCTTAATGTAAGTACCAACTTTCCTACTTTATGGAACATTAATAATATTGTAATTGGTATTTAGTGGAGATCAGGGAATAACTCTTTAAACGTTATTCCAAGTATTTGCAAGTAAATTGTTATCAAGGTTATGGCTAGGATTCTAGGAAACGTGCATCTCACTCTCCACGACAACATTCCTCTTTTCCATTGGACACCATATCCAGACCTACAAAAATAGAAGAGAGTTATTCAATGTCTATATATTGATGAACGTCTAGAGTACTAATGGTGTCACCATCTAGGTACCATCTCTTTAGACCATGGAACGTGTCTTACCATATTCAGAAGATCAATTTCGGTGTATCTTACATAAAGACATTTTTATTTAAATCTCTTTCATGGTAAAGGCGTATCACTTTCCAGAGTTCATATATTTATCTGTGATTGAACTTGGGATTTCATTCTTTATCATAAAGACTTATTTTCTCTGAAGGGATTATATTTTACCCTCTATGATCCGTTTTGGTCTTGTGTGTTACAACAGACAACCGCCCTTCGTCGAGTCATTGCCAAGCCAGCGTTTGGCAAACTATGTCTCTACACTCAGGCCAATTTTTTTCGGTGTACTAGAGATGCAGGGTCAGGCGAAAGTTGAAATTCTTGAAAAATTGTTTTCTCTGCCCCCCACTTTAACGTTTTTCTGGGAAATTTTCTCTGAGGCTCCGTTCTTCGAGAGTCTCCATTCTGATTGCGTTCCCCTAAAACTTCAGTAATTGTCTCTGCTCGATATTTTTCGTTAGTTCGCGCTGCATCCTAACCCGAACCTTCACGTTAGTGACTCCTGTTGACGTTGAAAAGAAAAAATATTGTCAATGAAAGGGTGATGGCATGGGAAATAGGCAAAGTCGAGGGAAAGGCGACAAAAGAAAATACTACAGGAAACACAATGACGAAACTTTACTTAGGCTAATTTGCGACTTAGACTGTTTTAAGTAATAAATCTTCACTTTGTTAAATGCTATTCTCCACTTACTTTCATAGTTTGATTCATTATTCTGTTTTCGTAATATCGCTTAATCAAATAACCCTTTCAGTAAGACTTGAAAAAAGGAAATGTTTTTAGTTAGAAAACGTCAACCGTCAATTTTTTTGAAACCGACGAAACTGAGAGCTTAATACCGGGAGTTGAAACCGATACAAGAGTAAAGGATACATTGAATAAATGAACGTTGTATCAAACTATGTAAGATGGACTATTATGGAGTTAGGGGTAACACCACGGGAGACCCTGGCCATACCCTTAATAGCTGTCCCTTGTTGCATATCTTATTGTCCTTGCCAAATATCTGTGATTGCAGGTTGAAAAACTGTTTGTAACACCTGCTAGAGCTCCTGTGACGGCCGGACCCTCCTGTGGCGAATTCCCACTTCACACCGTCACTGATCTCTACGACGCCATCGAGTATCACTAGTAACAAGATAAGTAGTACCTTCAAACAGCAAACACCTACTCTTTTGATAATGTACTCTTATCTGGGTACTATTATTAAAGATCAAAGGCTACTTTTATGGTAACTTCCCATAAACATTTTTAAAGTGTCCGATTACACTCTGTAACATTCTTATCGAAACACTATCAATTTATTACAAAGTTAACTTTGTCTGCTCTAATTACTGGCAAGTCCGCTATCTAAGGGCGAGCTGGTGGCAATGCGCCCATTAGCTCTCAATGATACCACCAGACAGTTTTTGCTTTCAGTGAGCACTGGCTATCCTGATCTATCGATCAGGGGGTCAAGCAAATGCGTTTATCTCACATAGATTTATTCATATGAGCCTTTGTTGAAAGGGTTACCAATGATAAAAGATCCATGGATGTGTCCTGTATCCTGTATCCTGCTGGGGAAAATAGTTTATCCAATGCTATGGATGCAAATATACATTCATAGCTCCATAACTGTTTGAGTAGGCAAGCAAGCAATTTAGTAGAGAGTTAGTACATGAGGTAAAAAGACACTAGATAATATCAAAGCAATACATTTCACAAAAACAACATAATTTGATAGGCCCCCCCTGTCTCCCACTTTTGTCTCGCGAGCGATAATGGACTTACATACATACCTTTGCTTTCTTATATTTTTATAAATCCATACTTCATGCAAACTTATCTATAATAGTAAGTAATACGACATACATGGATATCATATTGCCATTATAACAAACACAAAGATGCAGGTGGCAAGCCAAGGGTTGAATCGGTTGTCATGTATATTAGTTTTCTCTTTTATAGCATTAGGTGTAATCATCTCTGTCTTATTTTTGAGGCTTTCAAAAGATACAGAGTTTGATTCTTTAGACAAAAGCAATCAAAAAAGGAGTACGTCCGACTTGGAGAAAGAGGGAAGAAAAATGGAGTTTCATTCGATGATCACAGACCAGGATTTTCGACAAAAAATAAGAAAATATCACGAGTAAGTTGACATTTTTATAATACATAGTAAAACGCCGGCAAAAACATTTCTGGTTATGTTCTTGTGAGGAGACGTGTTACATACAAATAGTAAAATAGCAAGCAGACTCGCGACCTACAGTTTCAATTTTGATTTGTAGTACGTTGCTAAATCGTTGCAGTAATAAAAAACGTTCCTTCCCTTTACCGTGGATTAGTATGACCAGTAGTAAGTTGGTTTATTTATAATCCTTAGAGAAAAGCCGGTTAATACTAACCTATTTTGCGTGGTGTTATGCTAAAAGCATTTAGGTTGATTTACGTTACAGACATATTTGTAAACCGATTTGAACAGCAAACTTTTAAGGTAAGAAATGCAGTATTCTGTTGTTTTTAGATACATGTCATTCATTAGTTATAGCAATTATGCTTTATAAGCTTCAAACTGGGATACATTTTAATATTTTTTCTCTCCTACATAATGCCGTGGGTGATGGGTTTGTCTGCCGAGTGTGGCACACGTTTTTTAAAATTACCGACCTCTAGCATTCGCTAATGTGTTTTTTAAACTGTTCATGATATGAGATGATATTCAACATTGAGCACGCTAGTACCATAAGATATTTTAATCACTTGTTTTGTCTTACTGACAATTTCTATTTAAATGTTGTGATACTTTATCAATGACTTCTGAAATTGTTAAGAATGATAAAGTGATGATATTGGGTCAATCATGAAGACGATGGAAGAGGTACGAGTAGCTACATTTTCTAAATTTGTAAATTTGAAACTTATTATATTGATTTTGATTATTTTGAATCCCCCTCTATTGCAAACTCAAGCATTTGATCACTTACACTCTTCAAGAAATCAAGAATAGACACTTGACATAGGTCTCGTGATTCTTATTTACGCCTTTAGAAACCATCTGTATGGATTGTGGCAAATAGCAAAATTATGACCAGCCGTTGTAACAAATTTATTGCCATTAGCAGAAAAATAATGTATAGACATTGCACCAACGTTTAGCTTAGTTTTGTAACTTATTGTGCCAGTTTGACCACTAACATCTTTCTTAATTTGAAAACAATGTTGTAAAAGGTTGACAGAGGTTGAGAATATTCATCTAAATCAGAGAACATGTAAGGAAGTTAACAAACGTTTTCATTGTATGCTGTCAAATGAGAATTAGTTGGGAGTCGTGTTGCATTGCATGCAGCATTGAAACAGGTTTAGTTTTGCAGGCAGACCTTGGAATCATGTAAACATGCAAATAATGTATCTTTGAGATAGGATTGAGACCCTTCCTAATACAAGGTAATGCACCACATCTAAAAAATACGGCTGTTATCCTTTAGTACATGGTGATCATACTGAAAGACAAATAGCTGCTTGTGTTACTCTGAAAGTCATATTGGTAATGTGTTTGTCTTCTTGACTGTACCATGTCCTCTTTGGGTTCCTTACTTTGTACATTCTGATGATTATGAATATCAAGGAATCCTTTATAAATTTCAACACTTCTTGACTTATGCGTTGAGATTGTTGTTGCTCCTAACAACGTGTATATTATCCGTGTGATGATCATTTGAAGGGCTTTTGTAATTTTGTAATTAATGAGCTTTTCCAGTAAAGTAATTAAACACCCTCTTTTGCAATTACTTAACTTTTTCTATATTGATCATACTTAACTACCATCCGATTTCTCTTGTGTCGGATTTCTTTGATGTCTGATAATGCAGTATATTATTGTATTGTATTACATTGTATAATATGAGAAGAAGAGTGAAATGAAGAATTTTAGTAAATTGCATAACTATATAGCAGCTCCATTCTTTTATTTGGTCGATTATGGAAGTCGACCGGACAAACCATATCACCAAGTTTTGGCCCCTTCTTTAACTGAATTGTGCTATGATGGGGAAACTCCTTTTGAAGGCTTTTGTTTAAACAGTGCTGACGTATCTGTGTGCTTGTTACTTTGCTGCACACTGAAGTTCGGGCAATAAATTTCATTCACATCTCTATCTTTTGCCAATTATTTATTTCACCCTTGCATCATAATCTCCTCTCTCTCTCCATCCCAAACTTTAGCTTTGTGTCCCCTCTCTACCTGACTATCTCCCCTGACTTGTTTCGTTGAACATTTTCTCTAAGTGCCTGCGAAGTGTTTTCAGTACTTCATTGTGCCACCAGGTATATATTTCTCTCGATGCCAGAGGACAGGCTGATGTGATGTGACCCAGCGTGTTATATTCGCTTCATTTACATTCGTCGTTGTGTGATATTTTCCATTTGCACATTTGGCTGGGGTTAGCATAACATCGTATGCTGATTTGAATAAGAAGCTCAGTCAGATATATTTCCATTTCAATTTCCGTTCTACATCTTCTTCTTCTCATCTGACACATTGCCACTGTTGGTGAACGTTGGACAAGTGTAAACATTGTTTCTCTTGCTCGCTTCTCCTGAGCTTCCTTACAACAGCATCTCGTTTTTCTTTGCCGCTACTATTGCAGAGTGATTTATAGAGTAGCCTCCCGAAACCTGTTCTTCCCGCCTGAATTGCACCTAGGATGTCCTGGTGCTTTACGTTTACTAATGCCTTGACTATCTCCGCCTCTGCTGCCCACCTTCTATTATTCCTTACTACTGGGGGTTATCCTTGATTTGTATGCTATATGAGAACCTTAGCATCGTAACAGTTCTGACTTTTCCTGCCTTATATTTGTTTACAATGGATGGTATGACAGAGCTACGTTGACGGTTTTCACTATATATTTCAGTGTTGTATAACTGCTTGGATATTTCAACAATATTCTTACGTAACAGCTGCGCTTTTTTACTTTATCTGTCGCAACCAAGTAAATCATTAGTGGTCATTGTAGTCTTGCATAAAGTGCGTACTGCAGGCAGCTAACTTTAAATTTACCACTGAGTTGAGTTTGTCGGTTGCCTCTACATCTTCAACTGCTTCTTTTATTATCTCTACACTAGGACTCCGATCACCCAGTCAGTCTCTGTGTCAACTCGATAATTTCTTTACTGTCTTTTTGTCTTTAAAGTTGGTATGTTTTCTCAGGTATGGAGGTCTCTTAGGTAAACATCAGTTTGGCATCTGCCAAAGTCTTTATGATTCTTGACCTCGACCCTTGCCAAAACTTTGGAAGATAACCAAACTTTGAAACACAGCTGACTATTCAGCACATTCCAAATGTTTGGAGCACATCCAGGTTATTTGAAACACGGCCAAAATTCAGTTTTTGTAGAAACATTTGGTGATGGAGGCAACTGATTCAAATGCAAGCTTTGCATGGAAGTACGATTTATCACAGATAGTCTCTAAAGTATCACCCATTGTCACCAAAGGATTACAAAAAACTTTTTGATAGGGTATTCATTCTATTGGATTTATTTTATTTTAGCATCATTCAATTCAGGGCTTGGACAATGTTAATTAAGAGGGTCAGACTTGATAAGAAATACAGAGTGAATGAGAGGAAGCAAAAAACTGAAGGTGTTTTTGGGAGAGATGAAAGTGGCACATGATGGATATTCTGGAGAGATGATGGATGGCAGCAAGTGAGTACAAGTAGGTACAACATTGCCAAACACAACACTAAATGTGGACACCATTGAGTGTATACCAGCATTGGCATAACAGGCACAGAATGAAATAAAATCAGGGGCACAGATGGCATTGAAGCACAATAAACCTGAAGGGTAAGGTAAAACAAAGGCTCCACAAAGACATGAGGTGCAAAGAAGGTTGCATGAAACTATAAAGACCTATGCTCAGTGTGGAACAATGTTTGTTGAAAATGACCTTTTGGGGGGCATACTTATTATGCAGGAAATGCAAAGAGTATGAAAAGACACAAAACAAAAAAAGCCTCTGGTAGAGCAGGGTATGCATCAATTGCATCACCAGTAACCAAATCGAGTTGTTAGTGCCCAAGTTTGTTGTTTGCCATATGGTGGCACAAGCAATTTTTCATACTTTCTCTTGGGTAGTTAATGATAGGTTAGACTCCCGTGCTCTCTGTGGCAGAGAGAGAACTCTCTTTCTGGCATAGTTGATGAAATTTTAAGAAACTTTATTTGAAACTTAAACAAGTATGAGAACATTTTAGGAGTGAATACTAGTGTGTTACAGTAAACAGAAATGAATAAGTGCCAGTATTCTGGGAGATATATATGATACATAACATTTAGTTTTGACCACACCCATGCCCCACTGCTACTAATAGACCAAATTTATAATCAAATACAAATATGGGGCTTGATGGATTGCAGCAGTATACAATACTAGCACATTGTTTTCTACATGTACATACATCATTGTCATAAACATTATCATAATCATCATCAAGCATAATAAAAATAGGCCTAAATTTAATTATTTTTGTATAAAGTTATCAAAGTTTTGTTAACTATTAGTTGAACTAAAAAGGTTTATTACATACAAAACGGAAAATTTGATTTTGCTATCAAGCAGTTGTATATTGTACCCTGTAAAAAGTAAAGACGAGATACCACCAATAGAGGGACAGGACTGCAACCACTGGGTCCAATTTCATCAAACTTAATAGCAGTTCTGTGTTCTTGCCATTGATTTATATACTAAAAATCAGTAAATTCATGGGGCATTGTAGAAAAATGTAGAAATACTCAGAAAATACTACATACCTAGCCTACCACATGACAATAACTCACCTCATTTGTACCCCCGACTGATTTGTATGTAAAAGTGCATTTTGTTGTCCCCTTGAAGCAAAAAATCATATACTGCCATGTTAGTGAGAGATTTTGATTAACAGTAGGAGGGTCAATGGTCAACTTGTTAAGTTTACATGCACGGTATGATAATGAAGATACTTCAAAAATGTATACATATATACATATGTGTTAAGTTTGATGACTTAAAGATGAAAACTATATATACATACATACATACTTTCTCAATAAAAATAATTGCTGAAGTATAGTATGGTGAGAAATATTTATCTACATAATTATTTATCTATACATACATATATATATCTATAGAACTCATTAAACATGAAGTACCGGTACACAGGGTACTGGCCTGGTTCAAACCCTGGATCTCTCACTCCGAAAGCGAAGACTTTACCATTGCACTAAATAGTGCAATAGTAAGGTCAATAATCCGGCTAGTCGATCTAATGAGTTCTATACTATGTGGTTCATGACTGCTTGTGTGTCTGTCTGAGTACTTATATAAATAAAATGGGACCAATGAAGCTAACAGCAAAACAGAAAATAAGGTTGCTGGTGGTGGTGAGAATTCGGGATCGACTAGTCAGATCACTTTCGGAGTGGGAGATCCTGGGTTCAAGCCAGGCCAGCACCCCAAGCACTTCACGTTTAATGACTTCTTCATGACTGCTTGTGTGTCTGCCTGAGTACTTACATATATA
>JAAAKL020015319.1:0-11546 GCA_010016065.2 Carybdea cf. marsupialis auct. non (Linnaeus, 1758)
TGTCTGTTGCATTCTTCAATATATTTGGATCTATCCATGATGACCACTTTGGAGCCTTTGTCTGCGGGTTTTATGATGTTATTATTTTGGCACAATGATGTTAGAGATGAACATTCTTCAGCAGTTAGGTTTGACTTGACTTTGTATGGTTTGACTGAATGGATATTTCGCTTTATACATTTAATAAATGCTTCTAAAGATGGGTCTCGACCATGTGGAGGTGTCCAGTTTGAAGATTTTTTTACGCTGATTGTACCTGAAGTGTGTGTTGAGCTTTCTTTGTCAGAGTCATAAGAATAGCCTCCTGACAAAACTAGTTGTGTCTGCTTGAAGCCCTATCCAATCAATTTTTGAGGAGTGTAGCAGAAAGACAATCCCTTTGATAAAACATCTAGTTCACTTTCAGAAGGTTGATATGGGGATAAGTTGTGGATATTTTCGTAAAAAGTTGTTTGGTTAGATGAAAATGATCTTCTTTTAAATCTTCTGTATTTGCGACGTCGCTTATGATGGTTGTAGGCTCTTGGTGTGATATCATGGTTCTTAGTTAGATTAACGTTGTTTTCGTTGGAATTATTGCCTGGATCAGTAGAAACGATCAAAGTGTTTACAAGTAATGCCGAATCAAGTTGCCGTGGATGGTTGGGCAGAGAGCATAACAAAGAGGAGTTTTGAACACTAGAGTGAGTAGAATCAAGGAATCGGTTAGGAGAAATTTCTGTGTGATCAAGAGAAGAATCTTTGGTCATTATATGGCTTACTACTTACGATCTATTTGCCTTTCCACTAGTAGCACTGGCCTCTTGTTCCGCCATGATACTCAAAATACAAAGAAAAAGATTCGTGGTCGTGATAACGTATCTTCGAAGCTTTTGGAGTTGCGAAAGATTCGTTGACGAGTAGCTATCAAGGGGATGACCAGTTTTGAGCACGCGCAGAAAAAGACAACCGCGGTTTCCTGTGCACATTCGTCTTCGTCAACAGATTCGTCATGTACTGCTAAATATTATACGAGGACGCAGATTCAAAGTGTTCCTAAATACATTCGGATCATCCTAGGGTTTGGGTACAGAATTTGGTAGAGTGGACTCTCCAAATGGCTGTTTTTCACAAGCTCTGCTCAATTCGCCCCCTCATTTGGCTGCACTTCTGTGCTGTACACATCATGCAAAAGATCATCTACATAAAACAGTCCGTGGACGATCTTTCGCTATCGCATTCAGCTACTTTCTGATAGAATGGGATAAAATTTCGAATGGTTTGCTTTTGCCGTCCTGACCTTTATCCATACGATTATCCGAAAAAAATCACTTATTACGTTTGGTAAGAACTTTTCAATAGAGCAGACTGTTCAAATCTGTTCATATGCCCCGTAAACATCAAAATAGTGGGCCCATGACCTACTGACCTACCTGCCTTCAGCGTAAGAGCGCTTTGTGGAGCAATAAAGAGACACTTCATGTTGTGTTCTAATAAAGATAGCACGATCACTATGTTAAGACAGCTTGGATCTAACTTAAGTACTGTCCTAATGGACTCGACTTCTCAAAACTTTGTACGTCAATCTGCTATATTGTTGGGCCTTGTCATGCCACTTGCATCCAAATGGACTCCTGCTTTTGATAGGGTATCC
Source organism: Carybdea cf. marsupialis auct. non (Linnaeus, 1758) (assembly GCA_010016065.2). NCBI lineage: Eukaryota > Metazoa > Cnidaria > Cubozoa > Carybdeida > Carybdeidae > Carybdea > Carybdea cf. marsupialis auct. non (Linnaeus, 1758). Next base: position 1,634 of record JAAAKL020015319.1, read on the forward strand.
GTCGCGATTTTATGCTAACATCCTTATTGCAGTTCGGCGCCATAACGCCTGTCTGCGAATCAAACTGTCCAAATCAAACAAACGAAGTCAATCTGATTGAATATTCCACTTGCTAAATGACCACAACTTCTCATACTCGATAGAAACACTGATTTGGCGAGAAAATGTATCATGAGCTGAGCATGCGCGTGCTCGATATTTTCGAACGAGTGATAAACTTCAAGAGTAAGTCCGCCAAACAAATTTGAAAAAGTTAAAAACTCACTGGACTTCACTATAAGAAGGACCACAACGCTCGATTTCATCCTACAATGTGTGTAGATGGGCTCGACTTTCTAATCAAAAAGATCGAGACCGCTTGTACAGATCTTAACAACAGAGAATCCTACATTGACAAAAAGCAACAAAGAAGTTCGACATAAAATGAAGAGCTAAGTATCATGTCATCTACTGCGACCTATTTTGGTACGCTCTGAATCTAACCTTGTATCCCTCAAACGGCACAGCGTTAACGTGTGATTAAAATATGGGCATGCAGATGTCTCTGTGCCAGGGTTTGTTTAATAGCGTCATAAAAATCATCCAGTTCAGAGGGGAAAAAGGAATGTAAGTGATACTTACTTATTTTGTCATCTGTCAACACTGCTGTAGTAAATACGCGAGCTAGAAGAAAGATGCACATGAAAATCAATCAGTAAAGGCTATACGATACTATCGCTAGAGAAAAGTAGCCTGAAACCGCGTGGCGTGGCTTCGGTCCTATATATTTCTAAACAGTCTTACTCGAGATGAGACAACCGAGTCAATTCAAATTCTATACTACTCCAAGTTCAAAGTATTGGTTAACATGAAAAATTGTCGAAATCCTCCTACAACAACAGACCACTGTACTTTCATTTCAAGCGCGGCAGATCTCTAATTTGAACGCACCATTCGAAGTGGAACCCACGACTGTCTTACTTTGATACTAGTATCTTAATTTTTCGGGAACTATACATAAAGTAATGACATGTTAGATAATTAAATCAGATTTAAAGTGGGTATGTCTGCGATGTCGAATTACAAACGTCGAACGGGAAACGGTCTCCACGGTCTCTCTTATGGTTGCGCCGAACAGGAAATTGGAACCGAAACCCTTCCATTTTGATAAGCGATATTTTCCCAGGTCATTGTTATCTGCATTGCAACTACATCACTATTCGTTCTGATCAGTAAAACACTAACCTTGAATGGACTCACTTAAAAAAGAACCATTTTTCATGATGTTACTATTTATAGCCATTAGACACCCATAGGAACTAAATAAGAAAGACTTAAAAGCTATACCTCGATACACGAATGGAATTCTTGCAAATACCATAATATTTGGCGCTACGCAAAAATGTATCGGTTTACAGTAAAAGGTAAGTACAATACTGCCTGACGTTAAAGCAACTGCATCAAAATATTTCACGGAAAATAATATTTTCAATGAAACTCCGCCCACCTTGAGTGACGTAAATACCTTCAACGTGTTACCATGTTTCCCTCCAGAAAATACCGGAAGAGTATACAAATCTTTCCTTCATATAACTGCTACATGCAACAGACAACTTTCTATGATTATTGATTTCATGTCAAACACTCTTTGTACTTCCACAACATGCTGTTTTACTTACCTGTTCGTGCTTACCCGGAATCTTGATATTAATCGTCAGCGGTTGGCGGCTTTCTGTAATGACCAAGCAGATCATCATACCTACATCAGTACCAGCACCACTCATTCAAGATACGTCCAGCTAGGTACTCCAGGGGAGGCTTGCCTTTCACCTCTTCCAACAAACAATCACATTAGAAATATGGCACCCTTGCCAGCGGTTAACCTACCCTAAGCTCTACAGTTTTGTACCACATTTTGATTACACCTCTTTCCAAAAGATTTCGTTGAATATTGCATTAGTACTATACTGCGGTTAAGAAGCTTACCTGAAAGCGAGGAAAAGCCCAAAACAAACGTCAAGGGTGACAGTGCTCCAGTGCTTTTAGCCTTTGAGATAAAATGAAAAGAGAAACTTACAAAAATGGTGAACAACTTACAAAACCTGATTGGCATTTAAACATTTGACAATCTCAAAATGGTCCTCAGTAAGCCTGCAATCTACAGCCAATAATATTCTCTTCATGAAAAATAGACTCTGTTTATGCTATTTCATTGCCGATGTATTACAGATCGAATGAAGAGGATCACATATGTCTGCTTTGCTTCACGCAATCTTGAAGTTTTGTAGCACCAAGAACATGTTCAAATTTTACTTTTTAAGTCCATGAATCACATCATCAATATTATGCATGAATCATAGTGCATACACTGTGCATGAATAAAAACGCGCTTGGCCGATGGTGTCCAAACAGTATGCACATACCAATATAACTAAAGAGGTTTTTTCCTCACGTTACACTACTTCAATGGGCGCCACTTCATGGGAACAGGGAATAATTGCGGCGGCACGACGCTTGGAAATGCGCGGAAATAAAATGGACGATGTCAGGGGGCACCGTGTTTGAGGAAATGGTTAGCGGGGGAGCTCGTAGACAAATCTTGAAATCTAAAGTGTTAATGACGCTATACCTTACAGTCTGAACACTTAAGACTCTGTCAATTCGAATACATTAAATTGGGCTCTCATACAAAAGAATTTTAGATTCATAAAACGTGGGCTGCGTCCTAGTATTGGGCTACTTTTCATTTAGGGTTAGGGTTACGGTTACGTTTCAAAAAGTGGGCTATACTATGCTACAAGTTGCTATGCCATGCTACAAGTTGCTCAAGAGTTCGAAGAACTGTGTATTTGATTCACAACAGAGGCTTAAATAATTTAATCACGTTTTTTACACTTTGACATCCCAGGCAGAAAGCAAATACAACAACGATACAAAACTGGCTAAACACAACCATTAACTACAAACTAAATAAAAACTGATGACCCTTCTCAAATACTTCGAAAGTTATATGTTACAAAAACTATAGTCTATAATATCTTCAGCCTCTTCAATTCTTTGGTAGGGGCAGCAATGTCAAGACTCGGACTGTCTGGCCACAAAGTCCACACGTAAAGTACATTGAATGGAAACTTCAGATAAATTTTCATTCAATACAAGTTACAGAATTTATCGCAAAATTTGATATATTATCAAAATAAAGTATCAAACAAACTATATAAAAAGATGGCGAGAGTGAACAAATGCGATAATGAAATTGCTATAAATCCTAAATGGATACTAAAATATATATATAATACGATTAAATATGCAATAAAACTGCACAAAAAAGCTAAAACATTTTAGTACTGAAAAGCTTTTTTTCGTCTGACACTCCTCAATGTACAAAATCGTCAGAAATGAGATTGGGAAGAAATCAATAAAACTTATACCAAACTGTGTTTTGAAAGTAGCTTATCAGAAGTCTGACTGCTAGATTGGTGTTGTTTTGACCAATCAGTGGAACTAAATGGTTAACAGAAAAGTCAATGAAAAGAAAAATCCCTTTTGTCTGCAAAGCAACGGTTTTCTTGCTTTGATGTTGACGGATTCTGAGACGGCCAGGTGAAAATGTTTTCCCTGTTTCGGGCAGTTTTATTTTTTTGTACCACCAACAAAGTTTTTGAACTAAATATGCATGTTTGTCATGTCAAAGTGGATTCAAGAGCTACATGAGACATACATACATATGTGGTTCTTCATTGATTTCGGAAATCTCGTTAAAATGTCACCGAATAGATGCATGACAAATTCAACTATTACATGTTACATGATACTACTATACAGTTTGGATGATGTTATAAATAACTGAAATAAATTCTGCTTATATACAAAATAACAGACAAGACTGTTCAGTTGTTTTTTTCAACGATGCAATTGTTATGTCAGTATACTTACATTGCGTACAGTAATACGACGTTTCTGCTAACGAGATCAATCCTAACTACTACACGTCTCCTAAATGCTTTCTTGTGGTAATTACCGTAGTTACATGAATGTCTCTCTGTGTATTTTTCCACTCCGTCAAAGGGTGGGATACCGTAGTTCTCAAACGCATGCGTCATATACAATTCGCGACTATTCGTCCGACACGTTGTGTTTTCAGACTTTAGTTCTTGTCGATACAAACAACGTGCCAGTTGCCATCGGTATTCTGTTCTTCCTCTCCTACATTCCATTATACATGTTACAAAATTAAGAAATCAGGCTTCCTCCTACACCGATTAATTGTTCTAGAAACACAAGCCTTATTACCACAATTTTTCACTTCATGATCGACGCAAGTGCAATGCTTGTCTCACAAACGAAAGAAAGTAAACAATTACTAAAATTACTGTCATTAACTACTGTAGTAAGTAGTCAGGGACCTACGTTTTAGTCACTCACATCTCATAGACCTTCCCTACCATTGCTTTGTCATTCATTTCGCAATCAAAAATTGTTATCTTCTCGTAAATTGTCCTGCTGATACGTCATGCGACCAAAAAAGGGAAATTTGATGATAAGATGTACATCAGAACAGTTTTGACGATGTCTCTGAAACGCGGTAGCGTGGTCGAGAGAAAATCCAACACGCAACTATCAGTTGCTACTTGTAAGACAAAATTACCCAATTACATTCTTTAAATATGGTTCTAAACAACACTACAAATACTTCTTTTTAATTTAATCATATAAATTATACGGTATGAACGAGATAAAATAACTTGACCTGTTGCAAAAATATAAAATGACACAAAAATGCACCGAAAAAGCAATGCTGTCCAACTAACGTGGTACAGCAAAAGGCCCTCCAACTTAAAACTTTTACCGATTTAAACCACACTCTTCATCCCAGTTAAGTATACACAATTTCGGGCTTTGGGAATTACGATTGTCAAACTACCATGGAGCTCCAAAAGCCTCCCCTCTCAACGAGCATAACCATAATAAGGAAAAGGTCATTCGCCAAACGGGGGTCTCTTACATCAAGTATTAAATTCAACTAAACACAAGTCTTTAAACTATACCCGCTTGAAATGCGGAGGGAAAGTGATGACGTCACAAATCAAAAATTTTAGAAATAGTAAGATTTGACTCCAGATATCGAAAGGCAATTTTGGAATAGGCTATTTCCCAAAATAGCAGGCCATAGTGTATATAATGTTTGAACTAGAGGTGTTTGAATCTCAAAAATCTCTGGTCAAAACTCTGTTGAAATTCCTTGGTTCCTTACGTTAGGAACCAGCATTAAACAATAGGGTTTTGTTAGAGAGATTTAAAACTTTGAAACCTGACATCTCCATGTTGTGAAAGGGGATCACTCTCAATTTTGGCCATTGAAGTTCTCACTAATAGGGTAACATGAAAATTGAATTTTTTCCCCTTAATTCAAAAGTGTTCGAAATCGTGACGTCACACTTTCCCACCGCATGGAAACATGGGTAAAGAATTGATACCCATTTTTGCATTCCAAGACAAACAGAAAAAAAGGACGCTCGGCAATAATACGCTCGTTAGCTAGTGCTACTTACATTAACCTTCCCCCGCTGCCCTAAATGGCTTAATCGATAGGTCACCGTATCTGGATATCCTTATTGCTTCCCTTTTACAGGATCATTAATATCATTTTCGGTAACATGTAGCAGGTTAAGGGAAACGTTCTATTGAACCTTATCCGCCCTTTTCTGACTTGAAGAAAACGAATGTCATGCAGGCCCTAAGAACAACGTTGGAATGCAGCGTATCGGCTAAGAATTCTAAATTCAAATAAAAATCTACATTTTCACATTAAATGGACAAAATCAGTTAAATGTAGGATAGACAGTACATGGCACGCAAATTGGAACTGCCCTGTACGATTTCACATTATCATTACGGAAATAGCTCTCCTCCTCCTGTTGGCTATGCTCCATCAAGTTTGGGCTAGCGTTCCTGAACTTACAATCAAATAACTACATGACTGATTCCTATATTGTCAAATGCGGGGTTGATCTGTGTATTGTAAAGGCGTCATTTCCGATTAAATGCGAGGACCATTTACAAAAGCCATAATCCGTGTACGCACTGATTAATATCCTTGGTTTCAAAGAAAAATATTTATAGACGTATTCCCTCAGATCTCTACGGGCATATAAGGCTATGCTTGCTTACGACAGCCCATGTTATGCACAGTCACAAAGGCATCTTTGTCCGTAGAGTTAGTGTCGACTGTGATAATTGGAGCACAGATAGTAATTCCATTGTCAGGGCTACAATCGGTTTCATTGCACCACGATGCTGATAATTCACGGATAAATACCCCTAAGGTCCAAGAACTGCCACCATATTGCAAATCATTTCTTTAATACCAGCTTTGACCAAAGTTCAATACATGGCAGAAATGTGTAAGGTGCGTGGTCATGTTCTTTAAGTACTGTAGGAGGACCACTTTCTAATCTCTTACTTCGAATCAAGGTATGCCATAACGTGATACGTTTGGACAAAGTTAAATACTAATAGGCCAGAGGCATTGTACAGCACTAAACGGGAAAGAAGAAAAACACTTTTAAAAAGGCCAAGATGATTGTATCACAATACCATATCAAAAATATCAAGTGATAATTGCCGGCAATACACCCCTCCTTCCTTGAATAGGTGCACTCTCAACTACAAATATTCACCATTTGAATTACCTATCTTGTACTCCCTATTTTTAATCATGCGAAAGCTAACTTGTTTTAGCCAACAGAAATAGGTCTTTCAATTAAACAAGCCTAGCGCCTACAACATGTGAGACCGCATTGCTACAACTTTTGCCATAGGTCAAGTAAACTTTTAAAATACAAACTTATTGAAACTTCGGGCAACAGAGAAGTTAAAAATGCGATCTTTGAAGACTGTAATAGCATGAACACCGTAGGCGGAAATGCCATCAATAAAGCGGTAGTTATACTTCTGTATGGTGAATATCATTGAAAAGTACGCTAGAAGAGAAATACACGTTATATGGTGGGAAATACTCATATTTGACAATAACGATGATAACACCTACAAAGATGGTTTAAATGTGGTGACGACCAGGTTGATGCAAATGATGATGTCTATTGATGATGATGCTGACAACAATGTTCATGATGATAATTGATGGCATCTGTTTCCCACTTTTCACTAATGGCAAAAGTGCCCCTTTAGCCATGTTTACCATAGTCCCTCTTCTGCAACAGCCCTTCCGTCTGATCCAGCCTCTTTCAATAAAAGCACTTGTTTCCAGTCTTAATAACCAATATTGAAAGTTATGTTTGACTCCCTTGGTGTAAACGCCCCTTGTCTTTTTATTTTATTCCTTCGACTTGAGAACTCGTCCCTTCACCTAACCAAATGAATGAAGAGCTTCTTACTTCACACAGGAGCCGATTCCCCTTTTAACGATATGAAATACTACCTTACATAAAGAAACAGATGCCCTTTTATTTCTGTGGGTATTGCCCTTCTTCTTAAATAGGTACAGGCCCCCTATTTTAGTAGCATAAAGTACCTTCCTTGTAAATGGGGATAGCAGATGCTAAGCTCTGCCTCTTGCCATCATTTTCTATTTTGCTCCACAGACAGTTCAATGTTTCGTATGTATGCTTATGCCGTCTATGGTACTCGCTTCTACGTTCCTCTCAGTGACCATTGTCTACTAAAGTAAAGCTTTAATGTCACCAATTGACTATTTCTGCAATAGGATACACACGTGGACACCCCTTGGAGGATGATAAATCCCCAGTGCTACAATGAGATAATAGTATAGATGTCCATAAATTGATTTTTCTGCGATTTATAATTTATATTCCATATAACCGAGATAATTGCATATACCTATTGGACAGTGTAAACACCAAAAGTTTTAACAGGTGTCATCCTCTGTAACTTGTATGCATTTGTGATCCTTCCCATATGTTGCAACTGTCCCCTATAAAACCACAAGCTATATGACCATGTCTCTGAATATTATACCCTTGTCTCTTACTTGGGTATTTAGGGTTAATTTACTGCCTGTTACCGTGAAACGATAATATCTTACAATAATACTTTTGGAATGAAACAACAGCAGGTCAGTATACACTTCCCTATTTTGAATTGATCTCCGTCACTGCTAGCGACTTAGCAAAAGTGATTAAATGATTATGGAAGAGTGGCTGATCTATGACGATCACCATCCCTTGTATAATGACAAAATTGCATCGAAACGGGGTTTTTGTTTCGTTATTTTAATTTTTGCTCGTTGCAGATTCTGAAAAGTGTAAGAAACCAAAACTAAGATGTCTCGAAATTTTATCAAAATTTCGGGGAAGTCCAGGGCACAAAAAAGGCGCAAAGACAAACTCCGCGGAGCAACAGTTCTCCTTTATGTTCACTTTTAGGGATGGCATTCCAACTTGAATGAAAAAGTGATAAGTGGTAAAAAGGGAAGGATCTCACCTCTCCTAAGGTGAGTTACTGATCCATCTTTTCCTTTGAATCCCCACTTTGGGAGGCGGTCCTACGTGCCGCTTATAATTGTCAAACCGTGGTAGTGATGATTGTGATAATGTTAATGATAATGACTGCGAAGATGATAAGGCGAAGCACTTACTTAGTCTATCATTCGTTTCAACAGCAGTGGTGAACACACGAGCTAAAAGCAAAGTTACAAACCGTCATTAGCTTAGAAATATTTTTAAGATTGTCAGAAAGTGTAGCATATGTTCATGACATGTAGTAAGGAATTTGTCTAAATCTGTCAACTGTATAAAATCAAAATCATCGTTAAAACAATACCCTGCTGCAGTTTTGTGAACTGAATTGTGACTCACTCCACTTTCCTAGACGGACGGCTAGGCCTCTAAAAGATTAAAAATTCCTAACAAAAGTCATCTGATCGAACGAAAGTAAATTTTCTTCTTGACACACGATGCGTCGGCATCAATAGTTGACATTCTCAAGTGTTTCGTAAATGACTGCCAAGTACAGAAATATATTAAAATTCTGCAAATGGGTTGACAGCCTATCTCCATCGTTGCGCTGAAAGGAAAAGGTTACCAATAAATTTCCTTAATTCGATTTGTAGGTTCTGATTGAGAAATTATTGTGTCTCCCAAGGAGAATGGACACGATAACAGTAGAAGCTTCCCCGTTACAAAGAAGGGTCAATGTATGAAGTTCGCGAGCTGACATGGCATCATAAAAGGGCTTTCACAATTTGGACACTTTTGGTTATTACTCTTTCCTACAATCTTTGTCTACAAGTGAAACCTCGTCAAAGGTTCAAAAAGGCACTTGTTGTTAAAAATAATCGAAAACAAATTAATATTCAGTCTTGGAAAAAACTGAATTGATTCAATCAATTCGTGTACATCGTACGGGGAGCACTAGGATAACGGTTTAAATTTCTTTGAACATTACAATCGTTGTCTACTTACCAACATTTGAGAACAGGCCAAGGAAAAACGTACTTGGTGATAACGTTCCAGAACTTCTGTCCTAACAATGTAGACGTAAAAATGGTGTAAAAATAAAACTAATCTGAGTACAGTCATGCACATGGCAGAAGTTGATGCCGTTGCCATCACATTGTCGGGAACATTTGATGTAAGTTGTCGTCTTGTACTCGTTGAAATTATGTCGATCATAATTGAATTTAAATAAACTTTAATTTTTATACATATCTAACAACTCTGTCTTCTGAACCTATCTTGTTGTAGCGAATAAAACAAGTTAATCAATCCATTATGTGATGTCAGTTTCCTTGTGTTTGCAACATAGTACACTAGAGTATGGTATAGAAACTACTCCTTTTCCTTCTCTGGAAGATCTAACTGCAACAAATTCATCAAATGGAAATCTGGATATGACACGCTTCCAAATATCACTAAATTCTGGTGTGGAATTGAACTACTGCTAGTAGATCAGG
>JAAAKL020015321.1:0-11545 GCA_010016065.2 Carybdea cf. marsupialis auct. non (Linnaeus, 1758)
ATAATGGAACCATGCGGGGATATTTCCTGTGGTAGGTTATTTTCAGGGCCGTAAAATGATGCTGCAAATGTGATATTTTGTGCGGTAAATGTCATTGTATCACCAAAAAATGATACTACTGTGACCAGAGCGACGCCCAAACTGCCCAATCTTTTAGACACCCAACCTCAATTTCGGCCCAGATTGGGCCCTGCTTGTAGTCTATAGGATACAAGATGTTGTCCTAGAACTGATATATCTGCTTTTGGTACTTAATCACATTTTTAGATTGGCCAGGAGTGATCTTGGAAAAGAAGAGGCATCTGTTATTGAGGACATGACAGAAAAGATGAATGAGGTCTCTAAAAGGATTACAGAGATGCATCAAGGCCTTCCGAAGAAACCAGGGTAAGGTTTTAGTAACGGTTTTCTTGCATGTATATGTAATCTACTAGGAGCATCTTTAACTTAGTAGGTAGTAGACAAGAAATGACTGAGTTTGCTGTGACTGCCATTTGTAGTTAGAAGTAAACGTATATACCTATGTTTGGCATGCATTGTAAGGACTGCAAGGTGTTGTGTGGGGTGTTGAGATTTTCTGACATGTGCATTCCAGCTTTACATAATGTTTGTTTGTGTACCTCATTCATCACCTATATATCCACTAAAATGCACGGGCACACACACACACACACACACACACACACCTGTTTCTTGCATATTTGAATGGAGGATGCAACTGAGTTGCAGTTGCTGCTTATGCAATGTTAGAAGTTTGATCAAGCAATTTCATTGTTATTGCTTTTAATTTAGGTGGTTCTTGCGAGCTTGCCTTGGAGCAGTTAATGTGTCACTGTATTGGGACAAGTAAGTTATTCACAGATATATTTCAAATAGAAGTATAAAAGTGTATAAAAGTATGGTCATGTGCTTTCTTATGACCAGATGCAAATATGTATGTTAATGTAATAATCAAAGTCTGACCATTAGGTTGAATAGGGCGAAGACCAGTTTGAGTAACGTTCACATCAGAGCCCCATTCAATATTGAAAAATGTGGAAATGGTATAGAGATTTTATAGTGAAAGAGGATAGGAATTTTTAAATTTTTATAGGTGTGATTTCCACCTTCTTTAGCATGTCAATGTTATTTTTTCTTTGATTAAATTCAGCGTAAATAGAAAGAATTTGTTTTTCACCAATTTACATGAGTCCAATTACCAAAGCAACACTAGGGGCTGTTTCTTTGCCAGTTTTCTGTTTGTGTTGTGCTGGGTGTTATTTAACCTGCTGTTGGATCTGTCTAGTTGTCTTCTAATTGTTTGCTTTATCAGCATTTTTGTTGTTCTTAAGCATGCTCACTGTGTAATGGTTAGGTATTGCTGTATGATAATTTGTAGTGTCATTGGGTATAAATAACTAATACCGTATGTTAATAAGGTCACTCTATCAACAGAACTGCAGTTCTCTACCGCTTGATTTTATTCTTGTTTATTTCCATTGCAACTAGGGTCATAATATCTCTGAATTGAGCAAACAATTATTGCTTTTCATTGTAATTCACCATCAAGGCGCAAAAAAGTTTGATTTTTGCATATAAAAGGATCTGTAAAATGCAATTGACATTTTTTCAAGAAAAATTATTCAGTTTTTATACCAAGCCTGTTCTCTTTTTAAACAAGTATATAACTTTAATAAAAAAAATCGAAATAAGCAATTGGCACCTATCTCTGTGTGTTTACAGAATTGTTTTGATGTAGTACACTGGTTTTATACTTGACAGTCTGATAAACTTTGCAGGCTATGAAACCTTGGGCTTGCCTTTCCTATACTATCATTGCTTATTTGTATGTATACGTGTAAGTGTACATTAAACACAATAGCTAATACGTACAGACAAGGAATATGGAATTGAGCTTGTCATAAAGATAAATAGCAGTTAATTTCTCTGAAGGCGATGAAATAGATAACCCGTAGATAATGAAATTTATGGGGCTATGCCGGAGATAGAAGGTGGGAGATCTATAATGCACATTTTTTAATGAGAGCGGCGATTTTTTTACATCTGCGTCGTGTACCACTTTTGCTTGTTTGTTCGGTGAAAATCGGTACACAGGAGGTAGAGTAACAGTAAAAATTAACACTCTCATCTGGCGAACGTAAACTACCGTTACAGGTGATGCATCGCAATGTAGAATGGTGCAATCACTACTACTATGATACAAGATCCAGTGTTATAATTATATTTTTCATTAACTATTGTTAAATGATTTTTAACTTTTACTAGTGTTAAAGTTAAAAAGAAACTGTCATTTTTTGACAAGGACTATTATTTCTCACAATTTAGAAGTATAGATTATACTGTTTTCGTGTTGAATAGTAGGACCCTAGTTTCCAAAATCATTTACCAATCTCATGATGCTGTAGTTATGCAAAACAACAGTGACCTTGTGAAATTCAGTAATATACATTTGAAGAAGGCAGTTGATGGTAACGATATGGTTAAACGTATATTAAATTCTTACATTGTTTCATGTCATAGTATTATAATTTTAAACAGCAGTGAAAGCTTTGAAGTTGTCCTTTACTGAGGAATACTCTGAACAGTTTCTCTTAGTCATTTTTCATCTGTGTTAATTTTATTCCAGATTGAATTACAAGAACGAGTATGAACAGTTTAAGCTCAGGATGACGTTGATTTGCATGGCATTTACGATTGTGAATATGCTATTTCTACCGTACAGGTATGCAGCGATAGTTTTAGTTTTACTTCGAGTTTTTAATGCAAAGATGGAAAGAAAGAGAAGGAATTTCATACTCTATCCTTTGTTTCATAAGACGTTTATGAGATATTTAAATGAAAATGTCTAAAAACGAAACTTAAAGTAGTTTAGGTTTAATTAATGTTTACGTAGGAGACTGCACAACTCAACAAATGCTTTTCTTATAGAAAGCAAATACGTACATTGCCGCCGATGTCCGATGTAACCATCAGGCGGGGTGACACCCAGGAACGTGATAGAAAATTAGATAGAGCTACCTCCATAAACAGGCAGGGAAAGAACTAACTGTGCGCCCAACTACATGCCAGTGCTCATCGGAACACTCCCCAAAATGTATATAAGTGGGCTAATAGTAGCATATTCATATTTTACTTGACTTCAAGGCCCTTCCCTGCCCACAGCTAGTACGATAGTTTCGCTGTTTAATACTTTGTGTAAAGTAAGTTGAAATCATTAACTTATTTCCTTGTAGCGGATGATTTTGATTACACTTAATTGTAGATTGAGTGATGCCCTCTTTCACGGAGTCTTGGTTTGGTACTACAGTTCACTGACCTTACAAGAACATATTCTAATAGCAAATGGGTCAAGGTATGTCGATGAGAGAAATTGTAGCATTCTTTGCATTTTTAAATATATTTTTGTTATGGTGCAAAGGTATGTCTTTTGCAGCTATTAGGTAGTCTAGATTTTTAACCCAAAGTTATAAATGGAGCCTAAGGAGGACGGTGCGAATGTTCGTGGAGAATTCATACCATAGTCATTGTCTTATGTTGTTCGCGCAGATAGTGAAGCAGCAGAAGTCTACAATTTTCGCTCCAATATTTCAGCACTGTATTAAAAAGTGAAACGTAGTTGCCAGGGATTATTGTTTTAGGAGTGGTATGCTCCGTAATTCGCCATAGCTAACGTATTACCAGTGCTAAAGCTGATTGATGGATATGAATATGATTGAATTAATAGAAATGAATCACAACTTAATCATTCCCTGTCTCCCTGCGATCTCATGTGCATTTATAGCCAATAAAACTTTGTCTCGTAACTTCTTACGTCCCACTTCCCAATTGGAATGAGGATTTACGATTGCATATCTCCACCCTATTCCGCGAGCGGGCAACCATGTAACGTTGCCAGATTCTTTGGTCATTCATCAAACTGTACAGCAGTGTAAACGGAAAACGTTGCGTGTCCCTCTTCATCATTGCAATGAATTTGCCTATGACATCACACAGTTAAAAAATAGAAACAGCAAACAGCTTAAGAATCTTTTATTGTGTAATAATTATTGACTGGCATTAATTGTGTTTCACCAATAAACCTGTTTTTCCTCAATATTTTGCTCAGCGACAACACTATTCTAGAAATGCGTTAGTTATTTATTGACAGGGTTTTGAAAGATGCCAGATACATCAGTCTAGTCGCCACATTATCTCCAAATCCTCCACACAACTTTCACAACATTAAACTCTTTTTAAAAACCTTTTCAGAAACTTTCGAGTCTCATTTATACGTTGCTACTAGTTGTGAAATATTCTCAGATTCTTGTCTGTTTGGACTCAAACAATGTGAATATTTATGAAGCGTGTAAAACTCAAGTCGAGGTTGGGGCTCTTGATTTGTGAAAATGGAAACGCAATAAAGACAGGGGTGCCTGATTTGTTTTTGAGGTATGTATACTCCAGCTGGCGCTTACTGTAAGCATTTTTTTCATAAGAAATAGAATATTCCAGGATGCATACTTTGAAAAGGCTCCACACACGTATGCATATTCATGTTCTTGGTCATCGGTGTTACATTCAGCGTCTAGAAAATGTCGTATTGTCACTTATGGAAAAGTGCCCTTACTGAATGATTTGAGCTTGTTGTAGTATTGTTTCAAAAGTTATTTGGGATAAGGCTCTCTCTAAAGATGGATACCTGTAATCAAGTAATGACAACGTTCCTAGTTAATTATTTAGAGTATAGTTGAAATATTCTTTATAACTTGGGATGTATGTCAAGGAATGATTGTACATTATGATAAAAAAGACTATAGAGTACGACATTTGCGTCTCGTTAAAGTCGTTCAATTTATTTTATTTCCCTATGTCAATCTTTTTTATTTAACCTTTACGTTTCAGAGATGGTCAATGTCGGCTACGGTTGCAGCAGTTAAAAATTCGCTACAAAATTCGCTACAAATTTGTCTTGCAAATTGTTATTTCTTTTATCATGCCACTTTTTAAAACTTGCTTCCCCCTTATTGTATTGATAGGATTAAAGGCTGGTGGGTGCTGCACCATTACCTTTCCATCCTGCTTTCCGGATTTTTACTGACATGGTACGTAAGTGAAAAAATCCATTTTCTCATGAGTTCCATTCTCAACCAGACGTCATAATAATAGCATTCCTGTCATAAAAGTAAGGCGTTAATATCACCTTATGTCATTCGAAAGAACAGTACCAGCGACTGAAATTGGAAAGTCGAACAAACGGAAAAACTTGACTGTTGAAAAATGCAGTCATTTTAATAAAATTCCAAAAATATAATATCCCGCACAAACTCTTCATGGTTGTAATTATGTTATTTTAGAGGAGAAAAAAGACATCGTATACTTATTCTGGAAAGTATCAGAGAAATCAAAAAACGGCATTGTGCCCCGGACCCTCTCTACCTTGGTAATCGAGTTGTTGCGACGTCTATAGCGACGTACTTGTAACTGGGAAGATACGTCAGGTTGCCTCGTAACCACATTTTCAGGATTACCTCCGCACTACTCGAGAGATTGCGACAGGCCGATTGATAAGAAAGTAACGTAGGTTCCAGACATATGCGTATCCTTACTCGAAAAAACAAACAATGAATAAGCCAGGGATACATATGCCACATTAAAATAACAGACAACTGAATAATCTATTAACAACAACAACCCAACAGAACCAGGTAAAGGAGACAAATGGACAAGCGCTGTGCGGAGGGAAAATTTTGACGTCAAGATTTTTAAAATGTTTGAATTTTGGAAAAAAAATTCTCAATTTTTATTTTGCCGTATTAATAAGAATGTCAATGGCCAAAATTGAGAGTGTTGCCCTTTCCCAACACCGAGATATCAGTTCTCAAAGTTTTAAATTTCTCTAACAAAACCTTATTATTTGATGCTAGTTCCTAACGTAAGGAACCGAGGAATATTATCAGAGTTTTGACCAGAGATTTTTGGGATTTAAACGCCTCTAGTTTAAACACTATATACACTACAGGTCTGGTGTTTTGGGAAACAGCCTATTCCAGGGTTGCCTTTAGATACCTCGAGTCAAGTCGTACTATTTCCAAATTTTTTTATTTTTGACGTCATCACTTTCCCTCGGCATTGCGATTTGTATGCAACGGCAGAGGTAAATAAACAAAGATATGAAATAAAATGACTTTAATCAATAACTGCGGTAAAAATCGATGAGGTGGAGGATCTATGGAGGATCCTATAATCATGGCGAAAATTCAAAATATGACATTTCCTAATGGCTGGTTGCTGCTTGCGCATGATTTGGGGTTATATAGTGAGAAGCCCGCCGCCTTAAGTAAGGTATTGTGACCTTATAACAGACACTTCTCTTTGGTTTTCGTCTGAGAGGATTCGCATTGGAAAAAAGAGAATATTTTTATAGATGGAATACAGAGTCTTTCTTTTGCTTTTGTATCGTTTACTTGTTGTGCAACTTCATTGTTTGCCTGCACAAGTTGGCACACAGCCGTACACTTGTTGCTCATAAATGGATATAATTTATCATAATTGTCATGCTTACTGTATGAGAATTTGTAACCTTAAGTTGTGTTGCGTTGTACCAAGAAACTGTGCATACCTTACGCGATTAAGACCTCACGTGCCAGATTGTAGCCAGGTTTACCATTTGCACAGAAACAATAAGCAGGAGGGGGAAGGCTTTTCCAAAGAGGAATATCAGACTTGGTTTTTAATTTTCAGTTATAGCTCACCTTTTTTATGGTTTTCTCCTACACGAGGATTTATCTAGTTATTCGACTGCCCCTTTTAAAGGATCTTGTAACCGAATACTCTTCAACCAACTGCTGAAATCCGTTGATAAGCTGTGCAGTACAAATAAGAAAGTAATTAAATGTCGCCCTTGAACACAACCCAGAAAGCACGTGTGGCAGTCCTTAAAACTTGGATTATATTTTCAAAACATAGTGCCGTAAACCTTTCTGAGATTATGCGACAAATCGTTTAAAATTACTGGGCTTAAGTCACTTGTTGGAGAATTGTTTAGCCATAAAATCAAGCCCTTGTGTTGGGTTAATTTTACCTTCCTCATTGAGAGAAGCTGTCTTATTGGGTCATAGTGATTGAAAGAGGCCAGAGCTGGTTTTCGTGAAAGTCCTCGTTGTGAAGACCTGTACACCCGAGTTACTATAGAAGCGAAAAGTAGGGAATAAAGTTGTCCTCTAACTTATTTAACTTCAATTCATATTTATTGCATCAATAAAGAACGTGCGGACTGTTTGACATTACGTTTGACAGACATCCTTCAATATTTTCGGAAGAGAATTTTTAAAACGTTTGTCTTCGTATGGTGGGTGGGTGGGGTTGGGAGTATTGGTATTTAGATTTCTTAAAAGTTACTCAACTTTACTCGTTTCCAATATCGACAGACTGTTCAGCATTCCGTAAGTGCTGCTTTGCGTTAATGCATCCTACTGACTGCATCATACTTAAAACTGAAATATCGAAAAGGGTCCTGGATTTGTTTCGGTAGTGTAGTGTACCTGATACGTAAACATTTGGTCAAAGAAAGGTGAGAATGTGTATATGGCTACACACTTTTTAAAAAAATTTTCTCTAAAAATTTCTCTAAAAAATCTCTAAACAGCTTAGCAGAACCCTGCCCAAATTGACGTACCTGTTCTTACCCGCATTCTCATGAACACAGTCATGAAGATAATCAATGATCAATAAATGACAAGGTATTCATTGCAAATTAATATGTTAATTATGCATTAAACATGTAAATTACTCATCCATGAGGCTTCATTCTATGTACATGGATACTTGTATGTTGTATTTGTAGAAGATGGGTAAAGCCGTAATTTTGCCTTATATGGTGTTGTGTTGCTCTCAGGAACTGGTGTTATGTCTTCATAATAACGGTACACACGTAGATTTGTAGATAAAAGAGCTTAAATGCCCAATACCAAAATATTTTGACCACCGTTGTTCTTTTTCAGGCCGGAGAGTCAAACATATCAAAGTTTCAGGCAGCAGTTTTATTACTTTTCCATGTACCTCAGTAAGTACTACACTGACGTGACATTTTGTCCCACAGAATTCGTCTAACTACTTGATTTCCCTGATAATGTATCAGTGGTGCATTCAAATGTGGTATTCTTTTTTTCGAGCGGGGCGATGAAAAATACTGAAGAGTATTCAACAGCCATTGGCGAAACACGGTGAACAGCCACAGAAATTCTTTCCCCACGTTTCTCGAGCCTTTATATTATACATCTTTTCTTTCCAGATCTTACATTTTACTCTTTCCTTGAAGTTATGAACAGAAAGGAGGATGTTTTAACTCTGCAATAATGTTTTAAAGATTTTTTGAAATGTTTAAACTTTGGTTAGTTTCTGAACGTAGAGTGCTGCAATCGTGCACGAATTGAAGTTTTTGCTAAATTTCGGAAAATAGAAAAAGTGACGCAAGACACTTGCCACATGAAGGGGTGCCAATTGGTGGTATAATTTGCTTTCTAGACCTCCTACATCAGACATAATCTTTTTCAAACTTAAGATTATTTTGGAAGTGGTGAAACTTCTGATGTCCGAGAGTGTCATCAAAATTTGAGGGTGCAAGAATCAGGTTGAAGTTGACTCTCATCTGTTTATCGTTTTTTGTAGCGGTCATAGGAGGTTGTAACGCCTTTTATATTGTAGCAGGTATCCAGGCTACATTTGTATAACAGAAGGATGTCAATAGAGTACCTGAAGCGCGACAGGGGTTAGCATATTCTAGGGCATTTTAGCTGCACACTTTCACAGTCATTAGGTTTGTGGCTCTCGAACTCCTATGTTGGCGCATAGATTTACTCCGTAAGAAACATGTTATATAACACATTCATTATATGGAAGACAGGGTAAATTATATAGAGGAGGGTTTATGGCATGGGTATTGGTACATAAGCAATGGAACACTGTTGGCTGGAAGGTTTGCAGGGTCGTTTTTTCACTAAGCGTAGTGGCCAGTATGCGAATCTTTTGGGCCTCGTGGTACAGAGGAATCCAAGGCATTGCTCCTTATCATGTCTTAGTATTGTTTTGTATTCACTTAGAATTGCCTTTAAGATTTAGACTGTCTCGTGAAAGTGCACTGAACTGCAGGCACGTTTAGAAAATTCTATATCCATAATAGAAACAGAAGTAGCCGGGTCTTTAGAGTAGCTCACTCATAAGCCAGAGACACGTCTCTCTGTAGTAATGCCCACTGTCAAAGTATGAACTCGAATGTGCTTCTAATGTTCCAATGCGTAAAATTGGGACGTGGCTGTAAAGGCGAAGACACAACTGTGCCATATGTGGCTGCTATGTCTCTACACTCCCTAGGAACTGGAAACATTTACAGCACGCTTGAAACAGCTTTGAATATGCAGGTTATTGCAAGGGTGCTACATGAGTGCATTCTACTTTACCTTACCCTACTGCACGTTTTGGTCAGGTTGAAATGTACAGATTGTGTATGTTCATCAAGTTCTTGATTTCGACGATCTTTATGAAATTTTTGATGGTCAACTACATTACTTTTGTAACTCATTGTATACAACTTTAATTAATTTATTTGTGAACTATCCTTAGGCTTCGTTCAGTTTCTACAGTATTACTACCAACGTGGAGTGCTTTATCGCCTTCGTGCCCTTGGAGTTAGCACTACTATGGATGTGACTGTGGGTAAGTTGCACTTTAGAATGAAAGAGGTGGTCATGTTTGTCCTTGATTTCGCGTCCAATTTTCAGTAGGTTTTAGTGCAACTGGAAACTCGTTTGATAGAAGACCAATCTGATAGTGTTATGAACAGAAGACTAAATCTGAAATACTATTAATTTTGTTTTCAATATTAAATGATACCTCTCACAGTTCCCGAACGGCTTCCACTATCATAAAGAATGACAGCTGGTTTTATACTTGATAAACAGGGGGGATTCACGGTGAAGCAAGCGAAGCATTTCACGTCTTGGAACGTTTGCCCCACCAATTCTCAGAGCTCTGTATCTAAACTGTACAGTATTTTAGTATATGTCTTTTACCCTTCGTCTACGTATGTGTTTTCTTCCCTTAATCGTTATTAAGACGCCTCACGTATCTAGGGCTCTAATCAGGATAGATTTGTATGATATTAGGCACTTGTATTCCCTGTTGTTATCAAAGAGTGTGGAGGCAAAAAGTGTTTCAAAAATTAGTGGTGGTGTCACTTGCATAAGCATATAAAAACGCATTGTTTATTAATTCCCCCTTGATACCTACGCTTCTCGGGGATAAACTACTTAATACCATGTTTTTACGAGTCTCGGCTGTGAAAGTCCATGATTCACAGCCGTAAGTGAGAGTCGACCAAACAAAAGCTTTTGAGTAGGCGAATGTTGATAGAAATGGAGAGATTTCTGTCTTTGGAAATGGATCTCATTCTATTGAAGGCGTCTTTGGCTAGAGCAATTCGTTGCTGGATTTCCTTTTTGCATCGGGCGTCAGATATTACTATCGGATCGAGGTAGCTGAAGGAGAAGACATGTTCTATCGACGTTTGATCATGACGAAGATGACATGTAGGTGAGACTTGTGACTTCGAAGTGACCATCACTTTCGTCTTCTTGATGTTAACATGAAGGCCGAGCTGCTCACTCTCGGCGACCGCGATGTCGAAGAGACGCTGGAGCTGTTCTTCAGACAGAGCCAGGAGATCCGTGTCATCTTCCTATCGGAGATAGCTGATACCGTTGATAACAATTCCCTCGTCTATGACCTCGAGCATACGGAGGATCGTTTCTGAGTGCAAGTTAAAGAGGTTCGGTGACATGACACATCCATAGCGGACTCCATGTTTAATTTGGAACCAAGCTGTCCTATCATCTGTAAGACGGACAGTTGTGAGCTGGTCGCAGTAGACTGCCCTCACTATTCACAAATCCTCGTCGTCTATCTAGATTTTGGCCAGCATCTTAAACAGTTCCGTGTGGCGCACATTGTCAAAGGCCTTCTGGTTTGTCTTTAAAGCATAGATAGAGATATTTGTGAATGATCAATGGCCCGCTCTCCTAGCATTCGTAGCACAAAAATTGCGTTGCTTGTTCCTCTATCTTCCGTAAATCCGAACTGGTTTTGCGGGATTCCTGGAAGAATGTTTCGTCGGATTAGTCGTATGACAATTTTCAGCAGCAGCTAGACCTAGTGTTAGAGTTGAATTAATAGTTAGTGTCATCTTATTGTATTTGCCATGGATGTAGTGGGTTTTTAATCATTATATAGCATTATCAGCATGATAAGGAAAAAACCCAGTGAATATAGATCGTTAGAGGCGTATTACAACGAGGATGGATACGCACTAACTTGTTGTATATATAAATATAATGTTGCCATTAAATTGATATAAGTACTCAGGCAGAGACACAAGCAGTCATAAATTACATAGTATAGATCTCATAAACATGAAGTGCTTGGGGCGCTGGACCGGCTTTAATGGCACTGATGAAGCTAACAGCGAAACAGAAATAAGGGTGCTGGTGGTGGTGAGAATTCGGGATCGACTAGC
>JAAAKL020015322.1:0-11545 GCA_010016065.2 Carybdea cf. marsupialis auct. non (Linnaeus, 1758)
GGGGGGGGGGGGGGGGGGGGGGGGGGGGGGGGGGGGGGGGGGGGGGGGGGGGGGGGGGGGGGGGGGGGGGGGGGGTGTCGTTATAGGGTCGAAATGAAATAAAAAGAGAAGAGTAGAGTTGATTGGACTGAAATCGAACAAGCCATGTAATTTCAAATAACTTTCACTCTTAAGCCAAGAGACAATGTAGAGATTGAAGAGTTACGCGTTTCATTTTCAGTTTATGCTTCAATCAAAACTCAAAATGAGTCTGCTGCACCTAAAGCCTGTCCGCTCTGTGTGCCTGTTGAAGATAAAGTAGAGACGAGATGCATATGTGGAAATTATTCCATGTATATCTTTGCAAGAGGCACCAATTTTTTTGAAATCATTGTAGGTATTATCCTACCTATCCTATTTCTTTCCAAAACTTTGAAAATAATCATAGACTAACAATTTTATGGTTTTGCTTCCCTTCTTGTATCAAAAATGCGGCAAAATTGTAAAATATTGTGTTCTTCTTCCTTTAACAAACCGGAAAAATAAAGTCAGCAACTACTTCCGAAATAAAAAGACTATTAGCTCCTTTCCCTGTTAATCTGTCAAATATTGAGATTAATATCCATGACCAAATTGGATGTTAGATCTTATGGTATTATAATAATGATGTTGATGACGAACGTGTTGAAGATGATCACATTTCCTATACTTGTGTGTATAGAATCCCTTTGGCGCGATATGGGGTCGAAATGACATGGTAAGGATAGAATTAATTTGAGAGGCTGTTGAGATGAGTGAACATGTTACTTTTGTCCGCCTCATAGATGTTAGCTTTGATTGATGATTTGTCGAGAGATGCTACATTTCGCTGAAACAGTTTCAAGATATAGATACTTCTGTTAATGTGCTACTTGATGGCAGTAAAATACCTTTTTAAACCTGTATTTTTGTTTGATTCCTGTCTGCTTACCCTTATATGCTACAACTTTTCTTTGAGGTTAAAATTGATGGTATTTCTGGGCCAGTTCGATTCTTACCATCTGGATATCGAAAAATTGATGAGTTAGAAGCACAAGAGATATGGGAAGAGAAACGAAGAAGGGTAATACTTTCTTACAATTTGAAATATTATGTGGTTATCTGTGTACAAGAGCACTGTCGGATAACTCGTGTTGTAATGTACAGTGTCGCTTGTATCTGCAGGAATAATTACGACTGCAACATAGAAGGACAATGTTTAGTAAAATCGGTGCTTTGTGGAGAAAACTTTAAAATAGAAATCCAAACGAGGCTCGATTTTGCATATACCTACAAGTGTTGATACCCTTGCAAAAGTGATCAATACAACAAGGCAGAGCCTAATACTACTTAGCAGTAGTGAGAAAAGAAAAGTGAATTACCGCAGTTACCTATGGTTTCAGGACCTATCTGCTGACGTGAAGCCTAAGGTAACTGTGGTATTTCACTTTCTCGTTTTTACCACTGCTTAGTAGTACATACATACATGCATATGATAAAGCGAAATACGGAAGTGTTTCCGTACGGTAATGTATGTAAATAAAAGCCCAGAATGTGGATAAGTCCAGGAAGATTTGAACGTTTCTATGTATCCAAATACTATCAAAACGTGGAAAACTTCGTATAACATGTCGAAAAAATTTTCCTCAGATAATATTTACGTATGTAGAAAATGTGAACTATGTTGTCACCGGGTCAATTGGTAAAGCATGAGGCCGCGAGTGCGTGGGTCCTTGGTTCGTGGTGGTGACATTTTAACTTTTTTTATTATCTCTTCAAACTTGACATATGTATATACAGGTATTATTGTAGAGCAGATATTATCCCGTTTGTATAAATATTTAAAACTCTTAAAATGCAAAATTACGTTTTTCATTATGATTAAAGCTTCTTCCAAAGTCTTTGTTTATACACACGCTAGGCAGAATATGTATATGTGCCCTGAGTTTTATGCTGTTTAATGCAATTATCAGGTTGTTAATTAACTACAGTGCTACGGATATGTTTATATACATGGATACATACTCCTTAATGCCTTTATATAATTGGCGATGGTCTTTTAGCTTGGAATGTGGTCAGGGACATGCAAGACGATGATATGGAATGCCAAAGTCACAACAACGGAACCCCTTGTTCGCAAAAACTGTGTTGTGAAAAAATCAAGCAATCCACTTGAGGGCTTTAACCCAAGAAAAAGACACTTACGAATTGTCACAAATGATGTAAGTTATATCAATAGAGAAAATATTGATTATTTTAATATGCATTTTTATTGGATACTACCGTATTTCCCTTCCCAAAATAAGTTTCAGTCACATCTAACAATACAAGCATCCACATCTAACATACTAGTATCCACATCTAACCATACTAGTTTCCACATCTACCCATACTAGTATCCACATCTATCCATACTGGTATGCACATCTACCCACAATAGTATGGACATCTACCCATACTAGTACACACTTCTACGCATGCTAGTATCCACATCTACCCATGCTAGTATGCACATCTACCCACACTATTATGCACACCTACCCATTACTAGTATGCACATCCACCCACACAAGTATGCACATCTACCCATACTAGTATCCACATCTACGCATACTAGTATCCACATCTAACCATACTAGTATCCACATCTGTCGATGCTAGTAATTATATGCTTTGTTCTGGTTGTCACTATAACCATCATTCAGCTCTAGCTTATTGGGTTAATGTTCGACTGCTTTGTCAGCATCTAGAGTTCAGGAATGTATAATAGTTGTAAATTGTCTTTCTATGGGCAGAAGACCGTTGCTCTTGTAAATGAGAAATGAAAGCATACGTTTTCTATATCATAAAGACAGAAACCAGAATTGTGTTTAAATATATAAAATTGAAGTTGGTGACATAAAGCTCATGAAGAAAGGCACTTAGGCCCAAACTATCATGTTTTACCATCGTACTTGCATGTAAGTTCAAACACCGTAGTGTAACGAAAACGGGCTATACATAAGGAAAGGGTTGTAAAAGACACGAAATACAACGTAATGCATACATAACTCCTACGGCATTTCAATTATGACCGTATTGTTACTTGAAGCCATTTGTGTCAAAATGTTATATTTCAAATCCAAGGCTATATGGTATTAACATGTAACACTTAATGATATCTAGCGTTCTGGCCACTTAACTACATGCCAGATATCACTTACAAATCATACCGTCGACATCAATGCATATGAAAGTGTTTCTTTCGGGGAGCATATTGTCGTTGAAGTACCATGACTGCTTAATCAAAGCAAGGAGAGTTGTAAGTGAAGGCATATAATGTTTTGGTGATACAAATGTCAGATACTAGGAGAGTGTTTGGTATTTATTGTTTGATTATCTATAGACAGATTGTTGAATCAAATGCATCATACTCCAAAGTATTGTTGAGGAGGGTAAGAATCGTTGATTCCATTGAGGAAAAGGAGGGAAAACCTATCTGAGTGGTTATATCTTGTCGAATAGTAATCAGCAAGAAGACAACAATTGAGGCCACTTTTGATTACCTTTGTCTACACAAAGAGAAAGGAAATAACTTGACTGAGATGAACCGAAATCAAATAACAGAAAAGAGGTATTCTTCCGTTTCTGGCACCGCAGGATGAAATCTCGTGGCTTTTAGGCCAGACAATGGGCTAAAATAATACTTCTACAACAAGTAAAATAGAGAGTGTAGGACTCTACATTTGACATAAGGTCACACAATAAGCAAGATACGTCATGTAACATTTTAGGCATATGGATAATAGCACTAGAAATACAAATACAAAAATTGTTGTTGTTCTGTCGACTGCATTAAGAGGTGCTAGACTAAATCCCTCATACCACAGAGATTTGAATGTTATGAAAACATGAGATTTTGACCGAGATTTTGACTACCAAGTATCTTGATAACTGGAGAAGACTCCCTTTAACGTTTAGTTGACGACACGCAACGTTTATATTTCTCCATTAATGATTTCAACAGAGTCTACACGATTACTTCTAGAAAAAGGCTGCCAGTATCGTTTCTTACACATGTTCTATCTTGCTGTCCACATCCCATTGAAAGTTGCAAAGTCTTTTTTGGATAAGAAGATTTAAAATGATAAGTTTGAATAGATACTAGATAAATAGGAAAGTATTTCACCAATTCGCTGCGTGCGCTCTACAAACTAAGCTAGATGACCCCCTTGAGAATGCAATCAATTTCTCTAGTCGCCACATAAGCTCCTAATACTCCACAAGATGACATTGACATCAAACTTTACGGGTTCGAATCACGTTTGTGACATACTTTTTTATTTCTCTAGTATCTATTCAAACTTATAATTTCAAATCCTTTCTTCTCAGAAACACTTTCCAAAGGGTCCCTGCAACTCTCTCCCAATCTTTAATAGTTTATGACATAATCTCTTGTCAGAATCTATGATACCAAAGTAACTGAAGCTGTGAGCAATTTGTGTTTACTGATTTCCTACTGTGAGGAAGCTTAATCGGTCCAATATACTTGACGTCAATCATTTTAATCATAAGTCTCCTGACTTGCAGCCAAAATAATGATGAAACGATGATGATGACTATAATGATCATGGGCATCATAATTATCACCATTAGCGACTTTGGGATCGTTAGACGCTATTGAGTTGTGGATCATTCTTTATCATTGACCTAGATCGAGAAGTATGCAAGTTTTCACGAGAAAAATGACTTGATTCTCGAGATGATGTTAGTAATGAAACAATCTATGGTAGAAGCGGATCAAAACTGTCATGAGGGTCTCATGTTATTATAGACAAGATGGAAGAAGGAGGAAATAGAGAAGAGTGCATACAAGAAATTGCAAAAGTGATGTTAGGTGGAAGGAATTGTCTTGGGAAACAATAGAGAGGGGCTCGTCTTTAAACTTCTAAAAAATAATAAATGAATAGTTAGACTAAATCTAAAATGAAGGGGTTAATTCCTTTCAATTTTAATGCTGCTTGAATTGTTTTGGTATTCTATAAAAGGAGATGTAGATGGAATCATTCAGTAATATTGCTGTTTTAACTATGGCTGTCTACGTCAAAATCGATAGCCCATGCAATGCAGAAGTAAATTGTGAATAAATGTAAGTTGTGATACATTGTGAAAAAACAGAAGAAAGTCGCAATTACTTAAGTTTCTAGTATCTTTCATCGGATCTCACAGCTAATGTACATATTTACACCCATAAAAACTATGCACGAAAACATGTTTACAGGTACATACCTACAAAAACTAACACGTACATATACGCACAATCTAAATATGTTTCAGAGCGAATAAAGATTTTATAAATTGCTTGAAATCGTGTATACGAAGAAGTCCTAAAACAAAGAATCTGCAAAGTGCTTAAATTCATTTTCCAAATAGTCAATTTAACCATAAGAAACTTTTTCTACTGCTAATATATAAAAATATATATAAGTTTAGCGAATTCACCGTGGAAGCATCCTAATTTCATTATTTAAATAGTTTGTTGGTGGTAGAAAACAATAAAACTGCACGAAATAGCAAAAACATTTTAGTACTGAAAGCTTTATTCGTCCGAAACAGCTTTGTTTTTGTCAGACGAAAAGAGGTTTTCAGTACTAAAATGTTTTCGCTATTTCGTGCAGTTTTATTACATTATCCTTTTCAATCTTTAAATTATCTTATAATTTCTGAAAGTTGATTTTAATCGAAAGTGGCAAATATTGTAAAATTGTCTCCAATCTTGTTTACATTACTAGGAGAATCCTTTCGTGTTTTACGATCCCATGAAAAGAGGGAAGCATGCGTATTCTGGATTTTGTGTCGATTTAATGGAAAGACTGTCCCAAGAGCTGAACTTTACGTACTCTATTTATATTGTTGCCGACAAAAAATCAGGAAATTTGGTCAATGGAACATGGAATGGGATGATCGGCGAACTCATAAGAAAGGTAATCTGAAATTTATGCCTGATATTACATCCTGCAAATTGACTCTCCCTCTGATCTTCCACGATTACCTTGCATGGCGTACTTTACTTTTAATGATAAAACGACATATTTGGTAAATATAGGTAATTTATCAAACTGGGACATTCCTCAAATAATTACAAGTTTGGGGATTCCAAGTGGCAATTAGCCATATATTTACACTCCTCGTATGTTTGTTAATAAAAACTGATAATGAAAAAAACCCCCACCAAACCCTAAACTCCCACGAATATATAAGCAAACGAGAAACGATCGGTAAGTATTTGTTTGCCAGAACGTGTTTAAAAGAGTATAATAAGTGTTTTGAATAAAAGTGATAATTGTTGGAGATACAGATTACGCAATCAGATAGTCGATCAAGTGTAACATCGTGATCAAATGATGAGTTCCGTCCAGGGACACAGTTTCCTTCCTCCAGGTTTATCGGTGGTGACTAAGGCTAGCCTTGATGTATTACACAATGATTTATTCGTCTTTAAAAACTTACAGCGACGTTGCACTATATTAACAGCCAAAATGTAAATGGCTTGGCTAAAATATGTACTAAAGCTTAGCTATACCGTATCTAAAATACCCGCCAGATGTTTAGAATGGTTGGAGGAATGATCATGGATCCTTACGGAATATTCAGTTTAACTATCTAGAAATACGCCGTAGGAAAGTTAGTATTTCAAACATTCACACAGAATTTAGAAACGAAATTTTGGGATTACTTGGTAAGAAATTTCCACTTCACAGACGTTCAGATATGAAATTAAGAACACCAAAAATGTAACGAGCATGGTAATTTACCACCCACACCGCCCAAACATAAAAGGTAAATGTGTGTAATGATCACAGATCTTTAAAAACACTGGTCGAGCATCCTCCGTCTCAAAATGAGGTTGTCCGTTGAACGCCATAGTAGTCCCCATCAAAACATCTTATAAACAATATTATGTAACACTGTGGACCTACCACACAATATTAACTTTTGGGGTCTAGTATTCGTGACCATACATTACTGCTGTTGGAAAGGACGGGAAGCCCGTTCCAGTCTTTTTTAGAGATCTGTGGTAATGACGTACTTATAGTTTTAAGAGTCAGTTTAAAAGTATATGAATAACCACAGCTCTCTCTTTTAAAGTAATCTACACGATTCAGATAGTTTAAATTTGAAATAACTAAATATATCGTGTATACCTTCTCTACAAAAATCTCTAATTTCTTTAACTTGACTCTAGAAAGCCGATATAGCAGTTGGATCACTGACTATCACATCCCAGCGTGAGAAGGCAGTAGACTTTACAAAGCCCTTTATGGACTTTACTATGAGTCTCATCATGAAAAAGCAAGAGGCAAAGGAGGTGGACATCTTTGCATTTCTTAAACCATTCAAGGCAGAGGTTTGGTGGTCTGTTATTGGAGTGGTAAGGATTTGTTATCAATTGTGAACAATAAGTGATAATTTTAAGGAGTACGGACGTTACTTTCAGAACGTACAAATAAATCTGATGCTCTTTTTGAGGCACTTCCAAAGAGATGAGAAATTGATGACATTGTAATAAACAAATAATCTTCATCATGATAATGATCATCATAATGCCCATTATCATTATTATCAAATCACCATTTTCATCATTGTAATCATTATCATTATTGTCATCATGATCTTCATCGTCATTATTGTCATCATCTTCAATATCATTATCATTATCGCGGACTCAGATGCATCCTCCATTTGTTAACTTCATTAAATTTTCCACTCATTTAATTTTGTAAACTTTAAGTTGTATTATAAATGAGGTGTTCTCATAAGGATTCAACAGTTGCGTGACAGAAAAATTAGTCGAATGCAGTTCAGTTACTTACATAAGAACTCCAGCTCTGGAGTATTTTGAGACCCCTTAAGTATCCTAAAACTGAAAAAGTTTTGGCTTTTTTATTCATATTAGATAATGCCACTAAGGTGTTTAAGGTGTGGCACTAAAACAGAGATTAGAAATTTAAGATGAAAAAAGGACGCAATGGAAGGGTCCTTTTTTAGGAAACATATCGCAGAACCGTAGTCAGTCGGCAATTTAAATGCAGAGGTGGATGGTGGGAGTTACAATAGAAGACAATATAAGAAATGAGTATGTAAGAGGAATAGTGAAAGTGGTAAAGGTTTTAAGAAGATCTAAGAGTCTAGACTGAGATGGCACGGACAGCTGAGTTGAAGAGTTAGAGGGGAACACGTAGGAAGAGAAGTCATTGAGACAGAGGTGCATGGAAGCAGAGGAAGAGTAAGACCCAAAACAAGACGGAAAGATTGTATAATTATAGATCTCTGAGAGAAGAACATCAACGAAGCGATGGTAAACAACAGGAGTACGTGGTGAAGGCTCGTCTACAACGGCGATCCCGTATAGGGAACGGCTGGGAAGAAGACAAAGAATCGGCATGGATACACTGCTTAGTGATTTCAACACAGAAGTGATTCATGGATATCACTGAGAAGAATAATTTCAAAGTTACCTTTCACTTCATAGTGTTAAAATCTTATAATCGTATGAGCCTGTTATTGAGCATTTTTGACACCATTGCTATTTACATTGTACGAAGAAACAGTTCGCGTGTTAATCTTTCACCAAGTAATGCTTTTCACCTGTGAACGGATGCTCCTTCAATTTCAATATGATTCTGTATCATTTTTATTGTAGATTTTTGCGGTTGGCTTGGTTACTTTTATAGTGGATTGGTTCAGCCCCAGTGGATTTCGAAATATGGCCGACAAAAATCCTGATGTCAAAGGAGACGAGTTTTCATTCATCAATTGTGTGTGGCTTGCAACAGGATCTATGATGCAACAGGGGCCTGATTATACCCCGAAGAGTGCCGCAGCAAGAATTCTAGCAGCAATATTTTGGTTCTTTACTCTAATCGTTGTTTCCACCTACACTGCAAACCTTGCTGCGTTTTTCACAAGTAAGAAAATTGCGGCTTGATAGTTTTGTCTGATCAACTTTTTAAAGCAGATATGAATTGATATTTATTTCGGCATTGTAATTTACAGCAATGTTTCACCCCCTCAGGGCTTAACCCCTAGGGCTTGAGCTTCCTCATATTTTTTTTCATAGTTTGCTTGAGCTTCGTCATGTTCTTTATATTTCTCTTGAGCTCCCCATGGAAGGACTTCCATCCGGTCCATCATGCTGTCTACATCCTGCTTTCTAATCTCGGCGGGCTATGGACATAATGATGGGCCGGATGGACGTCCTTCCACTGTCAAGTCGCATGGCACGGATGGCTGATCTCCAAAATTGCGTAGAGCTGGATGCGATGTCCACCGGTGGAGTTTCAGTAGCTAATATGGCTACTAGAGAATAGTGAACTATGTTATCACTGACTGGGCCACCATAGCTCAGCTGGTAGAGCAGCATACCGCGAATGTGTGGGTCTTGGGTTCAAACCCTGTTGGTGACATTTCACTTTTCTTTAGCACCCCTTCAAAATTGTAAAAGTGGCGCTTAACAACAGTTTGACTCACTCTACAAATACTCAGATATTGCCTATAAATATGTTTTCTTATTAATACGTTAATTATGATATACGTAGCAAACAAAGGGATTGATTAGTGAATAGGCCTATAGGAGACACATAGTCACACTTCTTTTCATTTAATATTGATTTTTCTCGTTTTAGCAAGCAGGATGGCAGGCACAATAAAATCCTTAGAGGACTTAGCCAAACAAGAAAAGATTGCGTATGGAGTTTTGAGAGGTGGTCAAACTTACACCTTTTTCCAGAATGCTGAAATCTCTTTGTATAGAAAGATGTATGCACAAATGACAGCCAAAGATTCATTTGCAGAGTCAACCAAGAAAGCAGTTGCAAGGGTACGTCAAGGCAACTATGCATATTTGACGGAGGCACCCTTACTGAGCTACCTCAGCCAGCAGAAACCATGTAATACAATGCTGCTTAAGAACCTGCTCGAAGCAAAAAGTTATGGATTTGGGCTTAGACAAGATTCAGAATGGACCAACCCGTTGTCAGTTAAGATCCTGGAGGTAATTTGAATTCAAAGTCGTAAAAATGACATCTGAGAATATTGGTTGTACTAACAGTCCAGGTTTTGCTTGTACTAACAGTCCATTCCCCTGTACTAAAATGTCTTAGTTTTTATTGTGCAAAGTTATCAATTTTTATTAAGGGAAGGTGCCTTCGAAATTATGGAGGGTCTGGAGGTGTGGATCTACACAGAGTGCGGATAAATCTTTGTGATAGACAGAGACTCATAAGATGACACACAGGGTCTTATGATCCTATCTTGTATAGCTTATTACACTCTCAGCGTATTAAGGGATATGTATCATAGTAAAGGGCAGTTTGTCATAGTAAAGTATGGTATAGTGCAGTAGTGTAGTGAATTACAGGCAGTGTAGTATAATACAATATATCATTTATTTAAATATTATAGGTGGTGTAATTTCATGTTGCGTAATTCTAAGGTATAGTATGATAAATAATGATAAAAGTGAGTAATGCACTCGGACGTTTTCTCAGAAAGAAAATTGTTTAACCAGGAGCGAATTCTTTTAAACAATATTGTCCATTTATGTAGGTATTATCTATGTATAAATGCTAAAATTCTAGCAGATGTATTTGTTATGATATGTATAGAGAGCCTTTACGAAGATCAAAGATTTGATAAAAATAATTGTAAGATGGTATTCTGTGTGAAATTTAATGGAAATGGTGTACTATTGCACGCTCAATTGCGTTATGATATAATATGCTCATAAATTGTTTGAAATAAATATAGAATACTCACATCATAAAGTATCAAAATAAAGAATTATTTTTATTATTCTGATGGTGTATAGATTTTTATCCGCATAAATATGTTTCTAATCTATAATGACACCGTGTTGTATACTATTTCTATAGCGTTTAGTTATATGATATAGTATTATGTACTGCATGATATTATTGTTCTACAAAGTAAGGTACATTAATCAACCTTTTCATCTTTGATATCGTTTATTATTTCTCAAAGCTGAGAGAAAAAGGGTTTCTACAAACCTTAAGGATGAAGTGGTGGGACAACAAGTCCGAATGTCCAAAGGACACGAGGAAAAAAATAACTACACCTTCGTTGGAACTGAGAAGTCTTGGAGGTGTCTTCATAGTTCTTGGAATTGGTGCCGTTATTGGTTTTATGCTTTTAATTGTCGAGGTGAAATATCCAGGAAAACTGCGTGACTATTTGACATGCCAGAAGAAGAAGGTGAGATCAGAATTATCTCGTTATTAGTTCCAACAGAATGTTGTCGTTGCACATAAAGGACATTGTTGCTTGTTAGCTTTTACGTTTAGGCGGACACTTGTTGAAGAGAACGCGTACTTGACGAAGGTGGTTAAATGATTTTATTTTTACATACCAATATGAGGATAAAGACTAGGTTCGACAACGACGTATACACCAAAGATATACAAATATTTTTTGTTTAATTTTGGTTCTGTTTTATAACAAAATTATGAAAATAGTGGAAGTGATGTTTGAGGTTCTTCAATGTTATTGT
>JAAAKL020015323.1:0-11545 GCA_010016065.2 Carybdea cf. marsupialis auct. non (Linnaeus, 1758)
AATTGGAAGGAGTTTGCAGATGATTCTGATTAAAATAGGCGATTACTACTCGACAGAGAAGCTGCTATTGATATACACTGGCTGAAGCAAATTGCCCGCTTTGATCTAGATGTGCCATCTGTGTTATATACCCGACAGACGCCTACCGAAAATACTGTATATGGAGCATTGTGCACTGGAACAGGTACTCGTGGCAGGCCGCTGTTACTCTTAAAATATGTTGTGAGGCGCTACTTGAAAGGTGCACACAGTGGAATGGAAAATTGGAAGGAGTTTGCAGATGATTCTGATTAAAATAGGCGATTACTACTCGACAGAGAAGCTGCTATTGATATACAGTGGTTGAAGCAAATTACCCGCCGCCGCCAGCGCAGCATCAGTGCCAAAACTAGACGATTGGATTTTAATATTTGTTTATAAACTTACAACTTCGTTCCTCTGTGCACTTTGCGATCTCATACTGATCTATAGCCGATATAAGATTATGAAAGACATTAAAATTCGTAGTTTTGATATACAGTTGAAAATCATCCTGAAAGGATTCTCTGATTGGAAGTATTAAAGAGAAAAAATATAAATGACCACATGCTGATCAAATGAATGTAAGGAGACAATATGAGATTCATATTAACTATTGGTTTGAAATTTGATAGCTGATACTGTGTTTTGTTATTGCAAGATGGTGTAATATGATGTCTCCTTTATGGAACAAGCATAATAGTACTTGCAGACTGGTAGTCACCTGTTGAACTATTGAGGTTGGAGGCTTAGTATGACCATGAGGGACACTGGGAAGATGCGCAATTCTACGAAAAGGCAATATGATAATTTGTCCAAATCCGACATTAGAATAGTAGTTTGTTGATACCTTATTGGTAGTTTGAAGTCATGAATCTTGTCAATATGGTGTAACTTGTTGTTATGTAAAGAGAGAATTTTATGGAACAGAAGCGAATACAAGGACTAATAGCACGGTATTCTTTAAAATCCTTCTGCGTTATATACAATTAGCAGGAACCGCCGCTTCGAGTTTGAGAAAGCTGACAACGCCGTTGGAGCACAGTTGTTATTAGGCGAGTTTTATGTTCAAGGGGACCAGAGTGATTAGGGCATTGGGTTCAGGACCGTATGGTTACGGGTTAGAATGCCTGGTCGGATATTTGGACTCATGTCAAGGCCGGTAGTTCTGTTTCCTTTAACACTGACCCGGGTGTTGTTTCTTTGGGAACGTATTTCACATCGCACATCCCTTCGACTCTCATTCCCTTCTTGTTTTCGTCTGATATAAGCATGAGAAAGTGTATAAGACAAAGCAAGAGCGTCTGTTTATCACAAATAACTAAAGAATGAAATCAGGAATTTAGCGAGTAACACCGAATTCCAATTTTGCCTCAAACCTTCAACATTTGAATTTTGTAAATATATACAACTGGAAAAGAAAAATACAATTTTTGAACAAACCGAATCAATAAAGACAGGACAATGCAACAAAACGTAGGACAGTCATACCCACATAAATCAACAGTACACTTACATTTTAGGTCCCGTTGTACATAAAATTCTGCGGTTTGGTGAACAGGTAGTGAAACGACAAGGTCGTAAAATAGTCCTGGGTGTAGCTGAATGAAAAGTCAAGTTGTCTATTTGTGCTTACGGGTATCGAAAGGAAGTCTGGTACAATAAATTATGTTCATTTCTTTTTTAATCTACACCTCTTTCAGCGCAAGAGATACAAAATGATCTTTTTACATATTTGAGGAAGTAGAGAGTTGCCTAATTTTGTCATTTGCTACTAGCATTTGCCCTAGGTAGACCCCAACAGCTTTTTGTGTTCATCAGAGAAAGTAACAAAATCATTTCCATGCAATTTTTTCATATGTATACTTTTTTATGAACTTTGCTACAAAAGTAAGTAATGGTAGATCAGAAAGAGTTCATGAAAAGTAACAGAGCTGTTGAGGCATATCAAATCTCTAAAATAAGGGGAAGGAGTTTCTTACATTGTAGAAGTACGTATAAAGCCTACGCCACTAAAATCATGTTCGACGTTACAAAATCGATTATTGATAAAAGTTACGTTAAAATTAAATCAACATTCCTCGTGCCATTGCTTACGTAACTCTCGGACACCAACCAACACTCGAATCCAGTTAAAACCAGCAAACATTTGTAGTTAAGATTCTGTTAAAACTGCTATTCCGAGACCAAAGCGTCCTGTTGCAAGATACCTTTAAACTCGTGACTTAGTTTTGTTACGTTCTTATTCACATTAGAATCTCTTTAATATTGTAATTTCATTCTTCTGTACATATCATGAGTAATATCCATACTGACATGATATTATACTTTCCTATGTCACAGGTTGTATAAATCCAAAATGGCCATGCAAGATTTTCTTGCCTGTTATTTAATAATAAATGTAGACTAATTTAATCACATCTTAACACCAGCTTCAGAAAACTGAAAGAGGGTTCTTAAATACCTGATAGTTTATTTCAGACAACATGTAAAGTCCTTTCCTTTCTTGTTGCTTTTCACGATTACCTTTCACAATCTAGAAATGTATTAACAAGGCTAAATCAAGCTACAACTGCTACATTAATTAGCAAAATAGATATTAATTAAACTGTAACCCTAGCGGTACTGGTGACATAAGTTGTATCAAGTAGAGAAAGCACAGTTTCTCTAATGGGGAAATATGGACCATACTGGACTTTCCAATCGCAACAAAATCGAGAACACTTGTCTTATATCTGAACCAAGTTTAGATCATGCGTGAGTGCGGCAGAACAACGAATTAATTCACATAATAAATGAGTTCAGGTAATACCTTTACGTAGATGGCGATCTTAAGGTCTTTTGACAGAAAGGATTAGATAACACAAATCCAATAGACAGAGTTTTGCAACATTTCTGATGCACTAATGCTTTCTATTTTGTGTTTAAGCATCCTTTATTAGAAAGAAGGTGGCTTTATGAAGTGCGAGGAAAATAATAGTGAGATAAAGCTAATATCCATAACTATTTCAAATTTGGCGGATCCGAACGTAATGTCCTTGCAAAAAATTCGTCCTCGGATGCAACTTTTGCAGTATACGTGTCCGATTCTAATAGCGGATGATATATCGTACTTCCAACAATTGAACATTATACATTTTGTTTCATAGCAACATGTTTTTGCTGTCAACTGCAAAAATTGCTGCTAGCTCCAAATAGTTTTACGGGTTAAGTGATAATTGGCCATCGGTTCATCAATCTGTTCTCAATCAACGCCAAAATGATGTTGTTTGCTTCTGACAGCCACGTTAATTGCACAAAGACAGCACAAAGAGTGTGACGGTTGTTGGTATTTCTGAGGCTATAGACGTCACTCTAGTGTACTGTTAAAGGAATCAATCAATTTCTTAATATAATAAAGCTAATGTTGTCGTCTTAAATTAAGCTTAAGTATCAATCTTATATCAGGGCACCATAAACTAACTGTAAATGCTGCCGTCTTTCCTCTCGTACACAGCTATTACCTTCCGTACTTTTCTAAGACCAGAGATAAAGTCCTGTGTTCAGGTGTATACATCCTTACAATCGGCTAAATTTTATTTGCATATTTGTAAGTTATTTCTCCCTCCTTCATGTGAATCTTTTACACCTTCAAATTTCTAGTTAATATATGCCACTTTGGACACTGTTTTTCCTCTAATATGACTGTGTACACAAAGATGTTATTGGTTACTCACCTTTAGGGGCTATAACTTGTCCACAATACATGCTCTCTTGTTCCCTTGTTTTACATTGCACTAATGACTTACTTTCAAATCAGGGAATGATATAAAGCCGGTGTGAAAAGGCATTGACTCACTAGCTTACGTTTCACTCCCTATGAATCAAACATTCAATGTATTGTGACTCTTCTAAGCACTGCATTAATAAACGAATTAATGAACAAATGAGAAAATTCGCAATTCTTGTACCTTTCAAAACTATTGCTTCATCAATATTCATGATGCTGGGGCCACCTCAGACAATTTAAGTTGTAAATAAGATATGGTTACTTGATAAAGGGAAAAATGGTGTTCAGCTTCAATAACTCGATAAAGGATCCCTCTAGGTATTTTGTAGTTTTGATCTCATTTCTCTATTAGGCGTGGTTTCCTTTTAGTAACAATGGCCAACTAAGGATGCGGGTGGCAACCTTAAACCAGTGTTGCAGACTTGAAACCATGTATTTTATAAGTAGATGTATTCTCAAAACATAAACAATCCCACCAGGCGATCGAAGTTAAACGCAGAATCACTATCGACATGTCGCTTCACAACCACTTTCTTGTCATAAAACAACTTCAAAAACCATTGTAAGAGCTGGTATTTAAACTTCTTAAGAAACTTATCGAATTAATTCTGATCGACTGTAACAGCGGATGTTGCCAAATTGAAATTCTCTTTACAGCCTACAGTTATCACCTAAATTTAGTTTACATTTTTCTTAGCTTAGAAAGTAGAAATACATTTCCTTTATTACAGAGGACAGAATTTGCATGTGGTCATAGACTTTTGCTCCAGGGGGAATGATTAATCGTTAACGGTAAAAGAAAAAGCTCCTTAGTTCGACACTAACCTAGATCTAATAATAATCAAGTTATAGTTAGGTAGCTGGGAGCATGGTCAGGCATATTTAGGTTGCGACAGTTTCACAGTTTTTGACTTTCAGAACATGATTAAAATTCGTCAGATGTGGTTTTAGTGTATTAATCTATTTAAAACTTCATTACTCTAACCCCAAAACTCAAAGAAAATGTTAAAAATGTAAAGAAACAACAACAGAAAAGGAAGGAGTAAAAAAGAGACAGAATAAACATGAAAGCGGTGGAGAAATAAGACCAAAAATGACGTATCTGTACTTTTGCTGATTCCGTTTGCAAAACTGCAACGCCAGTATTCATCAAGAGCTTTGAGTAATAGATTCGCGATTTGATGGAGCTGGCTGTTGCCAAAATGTAACTGGCAAGGTATTGCAATTTAAAGCTCAAGCATCTTGTAATTGCGCAACGTTCCTACTGCCTTACAAATTGTCGTAACTAATAACGAGTTACAGAAACTACCTCATGCTTTCCTGTTACTTGTTCTCTGCTAGAAGCCAAAACTTTGTCACCATTGACAGTTTAAGGAAATCAAAATGTGTCAAACTTACCAGATATTGTTCTCATTTCTTCTGGATTATATCACGGATTTTTGCAATCGGCCATAGCATGTATTTTATCCACTGGCAACCAAATTCCATGTCTTATCAATGTCTGTTAATGATCTCTTCTCGAGCATTGTTTACCGTTTGTTTCATGTTTGTTCTCATCTCGAGTTCTCTTTATCGTACTGGAGTACCTTAATAGTTCGTACCACTTCTAAAGATCATAAGTAAACATTTCAAAGAATGCCTTGACAACGTTTACTGAAGATAAACCTAGAAATGGATTGGTCGTTAATAGAAGCCCGTATTTCCTAAATGAGGGTCTTGCACAAAGTACGTCACGTGCTGCAGGTTTATTGAAAAAAAATTTACTCAGTGAGGATCCCAGGGGTTGTACCTTCTAATGAAATAACTCGTCTCCACGGAATAAACTATCATATCCAGATTTTCCCTTTTGTTTTCGTCAAGGGATAAACTTCTATCGAGAACTTTTGTACACTTTTCCGGTTAATTCTGTTGTCTAATGGAGGTCCCTTTCTGTTGCTTTAACGGCAATCTCAAAGGACTTTTGAGGAAAGTTGGTTGGCTCCCTCTATTGAGTGACGCAGTTATAAGATATTTGATTTATGGATAGTTTTACATAAAGAGGATCCTGTTAGCAAACGTAGAAGAAGAGGAAAACCTTCTATCCTAAACATTGGCAATGGAAGGAATCACTGCCCCGTCACCCTGTCTTAGAATTTTTGGTTAGAGTCATGCTTGTCTCGAAATGTGACAACTTTACCCACGACAGGTAAATTTCGATTGAACCAACTATTTGAAATTTAAGTTTATATTGGTTTTTCCATCAGTATTTTAGTCAAATAGTTATTTATGTTAAAAATAACAAGTAGGAGACATTGATATGTTTGCACTTAATAGAGGTAACTCCACGGATTCATAAAAATCCTACCTCTACTTTCTGTACAGCATCCATTTCTCTAGTTATATAAAGATGCAATTAGAGCGTTTAATTGTATAGTTGATCCATGATGACGATTTACGTTTGTTGGGTATGCAATAACAAATACGCATGCGCTTCTAACTAGAATGAGGTGTCAGAAATGTCTATTGTGTGTAGTTCACATTTGCACATTCCAGCATTACACACAATTTTTGACTTTAATGCAACAATGGGCCTGGGGGATGGTGGTCTTCCACAGTATAGTGATCAATGATGATGTAGAAATGTGATCGATCGATCGATAAGACCGGTTTGTTTAGCTTGTCGCATTTTTCTTGTTTATTTGAAGCAGTGGTACGCTGGAGAAAATTTGCTCTTGGCGCTATCGTACCAAGCCGTGCTCACATTAGGGACCTTTGTGGGGAGGGTCAAGAACTCTTGATTAAATGAACAGCTCGGATGATATGTCAATCGCAGATGAATCGCTGTCTAAGTGAATATTTAATGGGAGGACACTTACAATTCAGGGAGAAAAATTCTGAGTAACTTCAAGATACCTAGCAGTCATAGGCCTCCTGTGGTAAATCCTGTATGAAGCAATTTAAAGGAACTTCCCACTCTGCAGAACGACAGATGAAGTCTGACAATATCATTAGGGTATGGCCCTCGCAGGTAACCTGCAGTGTATTCCATGGTTAGAAACAAACCGTGTTCTAAATCTAAAGTTTAAATGATTCAACAGCCTTGAGAACTATCTGAAAACCACACACAGGAGTTTCGTTGTAGCATCTTTCTTTAAGATACACAGCGCATTCAAGGTAAGCCTGCTTTAACAGACTCATTAAATTAATAATTTACTTAAAAGATAGAATGTGTGCAATTTATTTGACTAAAAAACCTTCAATGAGACATTTGATTTCTGAACAACATCTAATCTTGAAAGATAGTCGCAATTTGTTGATGTTTATTAACATGACAACAATTGACGGCGTCGAACACAATGTTTGACATATATTCATAAAAAAACACCTGTTATGAGTTCATATGAGGTTTTAAAAGTAATTGACAAAACAGGTACCTCTCTCCTTGTCGAAGTATTGAATTTAAAGTATGAATTGTTCCTCCACCCAAAAATTAAAGGAGGAGGTCGTTGTAAGGGATAGTTTCTCTGAGTTGACTGCTTGTCACATTTTATTTTTTGCCACTCTGTCACCTTAAAGGGTGATAAATAACTTTCCAAAGTCAGCCTTTTGTGTATAACTACAAGTTTTCTTTGTTCCACGAACCTCCCAGTTACTTTGTTTATTTATTTATCCGAGTCATAAGTATGCCGCAAACATACTCTTGTTTAGAAATCCACGATACCTTACGATAAGGCAAAAATTTTCGACGCTGTCTAAAACTGTGACATGCATTCATTAGCTCGTCAGTTACTGGAATGACTAACATGTGCCCCCATCTTCATAAAGCTGATATCGTGAAAGGACTAAAAAATTTGTTTATACTCCCAAAGTTGAAAAAATTGGAACCATTTCTTGTTTTCTTACCTTTTTTGCCGTCACTGAAAGCTCTGCTTGTCATTGAAAAAAAAGGACTTCTCCTCAACTTGCTTCTTTGCCACCAGAAGCATTTCTGTGTATGGATTCAAATTGGATTGACACTGGTGATAATGGTTTTATCCATTTTTATCTGATACGAAATCTGTTACTGAGTAGAGAACTCATCTGTGTAGCGACTATCACTGATTCGCTTTGGTAAGAGTTAAAATCACTAGAATTTGGAGGATCGCAACTTGAATTTCTTCGACCACAAGAGTATTGAATAAATGCTTAAATTAAATTAGCACCCATGTTACTTACTTTAAATGTAATTTCTTTATAACCATTACCCGAGACTTTGTTATCTATGGCCTCCAGAGAACTCAACTTACGCTGGGCATATACAATTTCTTACATCATTGTGACGTTTGACATAAAGTACACTACAGGTAAACTGCAAGGATGAAAATAGTTGGAGATTACATTAAACAGCTATTTAAGAGTAAATGTCTCAGAGGATACTGTCTACCTTGCAAATCATAGGGATTTATCTACTTGACAACGTTCTGCTCATGACAGACTTTATCTGGTTTACTAGAATCTCCTGAAAACTTCGTGAATTTCCAGTGGACCTGAAGCTGTTTGAATTAGATCTTCAAACAAAATTTGCTTGAAAACTTCTGACTTTTTTTGTTTAGAAATTCAGATCATTTTACCTCCAAATCTTGGTGAGTTGTTAAGTTACGTCTACTTAAAAGTGAGAAGCAAAGGTCTGGCTCCATAACCTGTTATTGATTACATTTGCAAAGATTTAGCTACTTAAAGTTGCTTAAGACTATTAAACTTATATTAATCTAATATTTCCTCAAGCAAACTTATTTTCAGAGCTTTTCATGCTTAATTATTCATAACTAGATAATACCCCCAACAAACATTTGGATAAGTGAAGGTTCTGATTTTTGTGCACCTCGGAGCACACTGTCCGGATCTCAGTTCTCTTCAGGTGAGAAGATAATATTTTAAGCAAGTTTCTAGCTTACAGATTTACGGGGTAAAGCTTCCACTTTCAGTTCGTGTTCTTCTTGTTGCAACAGAGAATAAATGTAAGAAACCCTTTTATGATAGACAAGTAATAGCCTCTCAGAATAAATTATCTTTCATTGTCACCTGATCCCTTTGTATCTTGACGAAAATGTATTCAAAAATAAAATTCAAAAAATTGAAAAGCCTTTGAAAAGGGTGATATAACTTGAAGCTTAGCCTTCACGTGCATAAAATCTACACGAATAGGCCTATAGATTGTGCGATTATTATTCCCGAGAAAATCAAGTTACTGAAGAATGCAATGCCATGTGGCAACATCGGGAGGAGCAGTGTTCTAATTCGGGAGGTACAGGGTTCTTCTGCATTAGGAGGTAAAGAGAACTTTTTTACAAGATTTATACCGGTTTGATCAATCTTTATAGCCGTTTCATAAACTAGCATACGCTATATGACCAGGGTTTTGAAAGTTGAAAATTTGAGTTAAGTCGATGATTATTGATGTATTGATACTAGAATTAGTATTATATATTGTTGCTGTCATTTATACCAAGATATTTCATGGACCGATGATAAAACACATGATATATTCGTACTCTCGAGCAGCTTCGTTTGAAACCAAACTTCTACTTACTTGTTTTACGTTTCCTTGTGTTTTATGTCATGTGAACAAAAACACAGAAATCCAACTTAGAACAGAAAAATTGGCATTAACTTATTAGATAAACTTTAAAAGTTATTCTAGGTGGAGGAATGAATAGCGCTATGAATTTATGATGTTAAAATACAAGCGCCCTATCTATAAACGCATGTTGGATTGCAGTAGCATATCTTCTTGCACATGCGCATTAATGCCATTGTTGAAGACTCACTCCCCTACAAGGCGTAGGAGTCCGTTGAACATTCGAAAGGTAATTTACGCTTTAAGAGAAATATGATGAACATTTGAAGGATAAAAAAGATGATTTCTCAAACTGGAGAAACCGAAACGGTTAAGGATATCTTCTAGGTATGCCCATACTAGTGGTCCACTGTTTTATGAACAAAGCG
This sequence comes from Carybdea cf. marsupialis auct. non (Linnaeus, 1758), assembly GCA_010016065.2. NCBI lineage: Eukaryota > Metazoa > Cnidaria > Cubozoa > Carybdeida > Carybdeidae > Carybdea > Carybdea cf. marsupialis auct. non (Linnaeus, 1758). Next base: position 9,752 of record JAAAKL020015323.1, read on the forward strand.
TCAGTGAAAGGTAAATTACATTCGAAGCAGAGGAGGGCTAAAAATTTGGAGCGGGACTTCTTTCATAATGCACACTGACTATTCGTTTACATACTTTATATTTAGATATTTAGGTAAGGCGGGGGGGAGGGGGTAAGGGCATAAAGTTAGATCCTTCTTGAAAACCATCAGATGTCATTAATCCAATTATATCTTAAACCTATTTTCCCATTTGCACTAAAAATGACATCTGTTGCATAACGGTGGAAAGGGGAGTGTAAGCAGCCCTTATTCTCAGTGGTCCATCGCCACTGGAACAACTATGGTAACGTTATGTTGATTACCTAAAAGCCTTGTAGATTCTCTGAGATGCATTTTCCTAATTATTCCGAAGATCCACCACGCTTCTACAGTGTAACAGCGATAGACACGTCAATTGGTTTCCAGTGGTATGCACCTGAGACAAAAAGCCCTGTAATTAATAAATTGTATTTTTACATAAACCTCATTTGTTGTGCTTTTGAGAGGAGACGATTTGAAATGAAAGTATCAAAAAGATGCTAGGAAAATAGATCAAGTTAGGGACAAAAGTTTCTATTTCTTGATTGTATTTTGAACTTACATGATATATTATAAAGACAAAAAAGAATCCCTGAAATGTTACGTCTAATCAATATGAACTTTGCAATGCAAGTTATATCAGTCCATAAATACCATTCAAAAGATATCAGAAGTGATGAATATATGTCTGTACAACTGAATCTTGGGCAACAAGATCTCGTAGAGCTTCCGCCGACAGTTTGCGTGATCTGAGAATGGAAACATCGGAGATCTGTTGCACCGATAGCAATGGGAAAAGGAGAGTTGTGTGACAGCAAAGAAGACATATTGGAAAAGAAAGAGAGAGAAAAGCAAAGTATATGTACGCTAGATAGGATTTATCACTGTGAAAAAGAGGAAAGAAGAAAAATCGATATACAATGCTAGAGGCCCAAACAGTTGTCGCATATTTACGATCCGTGGTCTGCTAATGAGATGTCAATTACGGAAGAATGGATTATATATTAAAAATTATTTGATACATTGGCTTACAGATTAAGACATTAAGGTTTGCTGGTTTATGGCAAAATTTTAGTTTGTTCATGAAATAAGCCAGCTTATCTTAGCCATAATCGTCTTATCTGGTGTCCATGACCTGATGCAATTCCCCTTAAACCTGCTTCGCGTATGTGAGAAATCACTGTTTGCTAGCTAGATTTGTCACTATGTTACAAAGGATGGTAGTGTCAAAGCCTTTCTAAAACCGCATCTTCCAGAATGTTTAGATTCTTTAAAGCTTTTAACAGTTTAAAGTACCTTACAGACAAATAGAAGAAAAACTATTAAGTCTTAAGCATATATAGACGAACAACGACTGCGAGGAGTGCCTCGCCTGAACGAACTTAATATGTCACTGCTGTTGAACACGTGATGATGAACAGCAGAACTTCTTAGGGGTCACTTCTGTTACAATGCGTATTGATAGTGAGGAGAATTATGATAGTGATCACAATGATGACGAAGATAATAGTCATTACGACAATAATGATAACGATGATACAAAAGATAGAGATGACAATGACGATGATTACAGTAATGATGAAAAGATGATGATAATGATAATGATGATGATGATGATGATAATGATGATGATGCTGGTGAGGATGATGATGATGATGATGACGATGATGATGATGATGATGATGATGATGATGGTAATGATGATGATGGTCATAATGATGATGATGATGATGATGATGATAATGATGACGATGA
>JAAAKL020015324.1:0-11544 GCA_010016065.2 Carybdea cf. marsupialis auct. non (Linnaeus, 1758)
ACGAATGTACTCTGAGGAGTGTCAGACGAAAAAAGCTTTTTAGTACAAAATGAATTCGCTATTTCGAGCAGTTTTATGGTAAGGGTTTATCAAAACTTAGGATGTGATTCATGTACAAACCGCTTTACGCCACTTTTTATCCACTTACCACACCTAAATTTCTAGAACACTTAGCAGGCTACATGGGAAAAAATATTTTAAGCGCTGAACCTCTCCTTAGATTTTGAGAATTTAACTTCCAAGTGGGTGACAAAAACTATGGCAATGCAAAGAACTTCCTATATATAACAAATCATTTGGATTGGTATATCACGTGACATTTCTAACTCATAACATGGGGCACACCCTAGACTCTACTTCACCAGATCATTTGAAGCCACCATTTACAACGGAAACAGTTAACTGTCTCAAAGTTAAATCCATTGACACAGATACCAACTGAAGATACAGGTAACAGGGATAACTTTCTTTTAAGACTAGTGAAAGGAAGTACACCCCGCGAATTTTGAAGAGAAAGAAAAATCATCTCAATCAATATATTGACATATTCATTTGCTTATTACAATCGACAAGCATTAAGAACGTTTTTAAGTTATAGGGCTGACTGTTAAAAAGATTAAGTATCAGTGAAACCGTGGTAAAAAGTTCTTGGGGGCTTCGGGCCTCGGTTGAGATAATGGGGTGGATTTCAGGGCTTTATATCTATTGGTGCTTTTGGACTAGAGGCCTCCATAAATACATACAAATTAGAGTTGTTAAAGAAAATGTTCTTTAAGATCAAAAAACGTACAAATAAAAGAATTAAAGACACATAGTTCTCGGAAGGCATTTTACTACTATGTTCCACTCCAATTCAACCAAACGAATTAATTTCGATAAATTCATGAAAATTCCACGAAAATCAATAAGAAAACTTGTTTTCAAAACTTTATCCTCATCCGATATTCTAACATTCTCAACACACAAGGTTGGCATCAGTTCTTTCCAATTTGAAAGAACTGGAATCGATGAGTAAAATTTCGGAGAGCATACGATATAAGATAAAGTGGAAATACTCCGAGAAGATATTTTAAGCAAAGTTTATCAAAATATTTTTATTTATATTAGGTATACAACTTTCAGAAACGTAGCAAAGATTTTCATGGGGGAGATCTATTCAGTGTTTACATGTAACAACACTTTTGCCAAAAATGGAGGGCACGTGCCTTCTGGCCTTCATGGGTGCTACGGCCCTGGATTTTCGGATTTCTCATTAACGATGCAAACCTTCAAAGATTTTCTAAGCAATAGACTTTGAAAGCTGGAGGTGTATTTATTGCAATTTTTCTAATTTATATTTCTATGGATTAATATGCCAATTTTTAAATTACTTTTCTATGAGCATAGACAAATGAACTGGGTGTTGGTCTACACAAATTTAAAAATGGAAAATATTGCATAATGAATTAACAGCTAATATCTTGTGAATTTCCGACATGCCTATGCTAAGCCCATAGGAAACGATTTATCGATTGATCGGAAAATTTTGTTCTATTAATGAAATAGCTATATATCGTGCTGTGGACAGCTCTAGTATGAGACCTGTCTGTAAGGCATTAGTATCATATGCCAATTGTCAAAAGGTGCTTGGGAAAAGATAACTTAGAAGTAAACAGATCTATGTGTGAAAGTAAACTCACCTGAAGATCTCTAGGGCATACCATAGCAGTTCTTCGTGTTCTCTACAAGCTTGGATCTTAAACAGATAAAATGAAGATAACACTTGTGAAACTGTTCGAAGCAAGTGAGGTTTTAGGAATTTCTATTACGACACAAAGAAACCTGCTTTTGGTCTTGCTGTTCCAAAAGGAGTTTAATCTCGTAGTATATAAATAATGTTTTAACATCAGAAACAAAACATTGCATGAAATAAAAAACACTAATATGTAAATTAAATGATAAACAAGATGGTTAGCAGTTTATAGCTATTTCATGTGCTGATGAGAAAAAGTGTCCTTTAAGTCCAACACCTCTGCAATAATTAGTTGGGTTTTTTTTTCTGACGTCGGAAATCAGTAAATTGCTGAACATCCCACTCAGGCTTTACTTTCTTCAGAAATGTACCGACACCCGTAACATCGTCACTGCTACCCAGAAACCCTTTAAGTCACAATATGTGTGCAAGAGAATCCTCACAAAAATTCACAAGCAAAATTTTTCTCTGTTATAAATGCACAAATTATGTAGAATAATATAAGTTTATACGAATAATAAATGTAAAAATTATATCAAATTCATAAATGATGCGGTAATGCCTGGGGTAACTGAAAAACAAGCACGAGTGCAGCATTATAGCGATTCATGTCAATAGAGCATTTGTTTAAGCATTTGGCGTAAGAAAATCTACTCCATCTAGCAAAGGAACCAAAGGAAGCAGGATGTGGATGTCTCGCAGGGAGGAAGAACTCTGATTTGTCAACGGTTTGAGATTCTCTGTGGTCTGGTAGAAATGTATGTCGGAGCACAATGCCCATCACAAGTATGGACCTGAGACAATAGCAAATAGAAGCCAATAGCAAACTGCTGCTGGACCTCTTCCCTGCTAAGAGCAATCATTGAAATTTAAACAAGAATACGAAATGGTCAAACCATCGTGAATGGGAACACATCTACGATGGTTGCCTCAATCGTTACAGATTTCCATACGCGGCAGGTGGAGCCAGACCATCATCAAGAAACTGCCTGCAACATGAAGATAAAGGATATCAGAGTGGCTACATTGAATTCTCAGAACAATGTCTCAACTAGAAAAATTAGAAAATATGCAGCAGGAAATGCAACTTCTTAGAAACATGTGAAACAAGATGGCGAGAAAGTGGGGTGGCATACCGCAATGATGCACGCAGGAGGTGATCAACATAAACGAGGTGCTACGATTATAATAAATAAGTTGTCATCAAAGTGTGTTGAAGGCTGGTGGGCAATAAGTGATAGAGTATTGCTAGTCCTTTCTAACAGTGAACCGTTTAACATATCAATCATCAAAGTTTACGCACCGACGTCAAAGTTAGAAGAAGCGGATATTGATAAGTTCCATGAGGTGTTGGACCAGCAAAAATCCAAAGTTATCCGAATACACATGGAAGATATAAACGCAAAAGTGGGAAATGAGCCGTATGAAAAATACATCGGCAGATACGTTTGGGGATTCAGAAAGATCGTGAGAAAAGATGGGTATAATAGTGCAAAGCAAATGATCAGGGTATCGGTAACACACGGTTCAAAGGTTAAAACGGACAGAACCATCAGAAATGTACTAAAGATCAGAAGAAATGAACGGTCACAAGACCTGTTCCTCTACAAATTGCACAAAGCCAAAGATGGCACAGTGATAGTGGACAGAGAGAAATTCTGGTAAGATGGGCATGATATGTTGAAGAGCTGTTCAAGGGCTATAGGGGAGATAAAGCTCTTATCAATCATGACCAGGAGGGCTTAAGCGTTTTAGAATTGGAAGTAAAGGAAGCCATTTCAAAGACGAGGAAAAAGAAAGCTCCAGGACGACATGACAACAGCACTAAATGATAACTGCACTAGATAAGCTTGGAATCATACAACTGACTAAAACCATGAATGAGATATATGACATTAGTGTCCACAAGGAATTGACGAAATCCATATTTTATTACACTGCTCTAACAGGTGCTACAGTATGTGAGCTGCATAGAACAAGAGGTCTAATGAGTCATGTTACGAAATTTTTTGTTGAGACTGCTTATGAACAGGCCCCGAAACAAACTCAGGCCTGAAATCAGTGATACCCAGTTTGGTTTTGTAAAAGATTCAGCAACAAAGAACGCCATCTATGTGTTGAGAATGGTCTCAGAACAAGCGATCAAAATGAAAAAAGTTCTGTATATATGATATTGATTATGCTAAAATCCCTGACAAAGTGAAGCATGAAGAGCTGTGTCATACGCTAGAGAGGTTGAACTTAGATGGTAAGGATCTTAAGAGTGATCAGGAATATATGCTGCAAGAAATCTGCCTGTATTAGAGTAGGAAATGACTGCAGCGAATACACAAGTATTTGTAGAGGAGTTCGTCAGGAATGTGTGTTTTCGCCTTACGTATTCAATATTTACAGTGAGATGATAACGAGAGAGTTAGACGGCCATCATGGACTGATCATCGGAGGGCGACACTAACTTGAGGGCACAGAATTAAAAGCGGAATCAAGTGAAACTATTCAGAAACTTTTGGGCTGTGTAGTTGTGGAAAGCAAAATGCTGGGTTTGACTATGAACTACAAGAAGACGGAAGGCATGGTGATCAGCAAGAAGACCCATATTCCTAGGAGACACTACAATTGTTCAAGTGAAGAATCCATATCCTCAGTCACCCAGGATAGAAGATGCGAAACGGAGATAAAATGGCAAAAGAGGCATCCCATGAATTGAGTAACATCTGATAAAACACTCGGTAGACTTACAGACAGAATACTTGATTGCTACAACCACTAGTCGAGAGATGTCAAGTGGGTTACACTGAAACGTATCTTCCAATAGAGGTAGGAGTAAGAGGCGTTGTGGAACAGAGAATATACTCAACTTTACGTTTAAAGTCCTTACTATACTGAAGCAACAGGACTATGGTTACAACTGGAGCAGTGAACAACAATCAAGATTTCAATGAAGTCCACAAAAGTTGTCTCTGCTCTCAATTTTTCATTTGCGGAATCAGACACTAGTATTATCTAACAAATCAGTTGCCCTTCCTATTATGATTACAAGTCAGCTGTAAATCTATACAATGACATAGGCATGGTGGCTCTTTATACGTATTACGCGACTACCTTACAGTAGACTGATTATATCATGGATCTTGTATAGCACTATAGAGGAAACTCTACCATGAGTTCTACCATTAAATACTAAATATTAAGTTATCAGGTCAGTTTGGTAAGTAATTTGCCATCTGCCATTACTCTTGCTACTGCATGAAAGGTAGAAGAAAATCGAGTGAAAGATGTAGAAGACAGATCCTGCTTCCAAAATAATTGTCGAGCTGATACTCAACTTGTGCCACAGGCATGCCCTGCCGTTCATGGTCATTTAAAATAATGGCATTAAGGGGGTAGACAGAGTATCATGTCCAACGACTTATAAAAGAATACTTTGTGAATAGCATGCTCTCTAGAAATATTTCGTATCTTTTAAAACAATGATAGGCAGCAAATGGGCTACATATGTTATAGTACTTTGGGCTTCCTAATACAGGGGGTTAGGGGAGATACCAAGTACACTTTGGATTTTTGTTGAGCCCTCTGCAGCCCCACACTCAGTAAATTTTGTCTTGCTCAAAATTTTGATCCAGTAATTAAAACATGACAAAAAAACTAAAATAGAAAAACATGCACTTATATTTGAACCCACATTGGAAAAGCCCAAAGACTTTTCCAGGATATTGGCCCCTGTGTTAAAGCATACTCCAACACTCGACTGTCTCTACTCTCGACACATTTGTTGTTTCATTCCCTTGAATGCTCAAAAAGAAACACTCTTCAATAACTTTGTCGATTTTGTCTTCTATGTTATCAAGACATTAAAAGTCACAAGAAACAGTGGTGAAAAACTGTGTGCACTCCCACTTCTCCCACTATTTCTGTGTCCCTGTGCAGACTACGTTCAAATACAAAACACTCAAGTAAATACTCTATTATTTTACCTGTTTCAAGTGTTCGGGTATTCATAATGTCTTCTAATTCAAAACTTCTGCCCACTCAAATACAGTACAGCTTCTGTGAATGCACTACGCATTCGACGGTTCTTCGGTATTTGTTAGAAATCTTGTCTGATTTTCTGTCTTCTTACCACAGACATCATATAGTCTAAATGCTCTGATGCTTGGACACATTGCCAAAGTTCTTCCATGATTTGTATGCTTGAAGGTGACTACCGCATCGTTCATAAATTTGGGAGTCATACGTTAAATTGTTCATGTTCTTGCAACCAATCTCCGTCCATGTGCGGGATGTCCTTGGTTTTAGTAACAAACAAGGCAAACAGAAAAGGCCATTGAGACCTGTATTGCCACATAACCGATCCTTTTCTTATAACACGAGCTTTGAAAGAATCGAGACTTCGCCCTAAGTTGTAATTCTGCTGTTTGTATGTTACAAATATTTTCAAACTGTTTGAGTGTCTGTCTGTTTGTTTCTTCCTCTTCTCGAACCAAACCCCTGGACCTAATCAAACCAAACTTGGTATTCATGTTGCTTGAAACCATTGGCAGGTTTTAGGCTCATCAGACCCTGGTGGACCCACTCAGGGTGGCCCATGGGGGCGATCGAAGTTTTAAAATTCCAGTTTCGGGGTAAAGAAGGCAGAATTTGAGGTTTGGTTCACTGTACCAAAAATGTCGGGTGACCCCGATTGCGGGGGACCGGATCAAGTCTCTGGGTTGATAGGGTAGACCCGGAGGGAGTAAAACCGGAAAAACGTTTCTCTGCAAAAAAAAAAAAATATTGAAAACTTATCCAACAACTTCCATCCGTTAAATAAGGGGGTTAAAATTTACAATCGCGATTTTGCTAGCAAAAACGTGAATCATACTGTTTTAAAGGTTTGTGGATTTTTGATGATTACATATGGATGTTTCCTTATTTCTTCTGTCTTCCTTTTCTCACGTTGTAAATTTTTACTGTCGTGGCGGCCACGACCAACACGACCCTTAGCTTCGCCTCCGGCAGGAATGTAAATCGAAATAAGACGAATGGTATTATAGTAAGCTTTTAGCATTAGTTTCCGCTTGATGTATTTTACAATATCCTATCAGTGTCGATCATTTTGGGCCTTGTTGTAGGTGTGTTGTAGAATCCCCTTAGTTTGACTTCGATCTACAGAAATGAGATGAGGGCGTTCATATACTTTGAAAAAAGGTTTTTTCTACGCTAAAGTCTATTGCATGATTCACTCACTAATCAAACTTGGGAACGGGAAACTATTTCAAAAATAACGTGCCAATTTTATTCTGCCGTCAAATGGCCATGACAAGGAGCACTCACGTTTGGCTCCGGGAATTCGAAACAGTTAGTACACATTGTGTACTATTAGTGGGGGTCTTGGAGGGCGCAGCGCCCTGGGTCGAAAATGTTTTGGGGCCCTATGGCGTCATGTGCTGCAATGCAGTTCAGACATGATCCTCCTGTGTAAGTTCCGGAGATACTGTATTCCCTACAGTGGGTAAAGTTTACAGTTATCACTTACTCCCACCAGAGTAACATGGGCAGTTAAACACATACTATGTTTTTAACATTTAAAATCAGGGCCCCTTGAGGTAAGGGGCCAGGCGCCATGGCCCGGTCGGCCTCCCCCTAAAACCGCCACTGTGTACAATCAATTACTATATTTCCTACTGACCGAGGATTCCTGATTGATAGTGAAGTGCATTTGGTTCTCAACAAGTAGCCGACCCTTTTGACAGAGTTTTTGTTGAGATTCTTTTAACTCTCAGGTGCAATTGGTTTTCAACTAATAAAAGTTCTAGGACAATCAAGAGGTAGTAGCCGATCCCTTGCTAGTCGTCCATCGAGTTACTCCTTTAAACTCTTTCTTAAACTTTAAAGGATCGTTGGTACTATTCATGTTCTCTTAAAAGCTAAAAACGCCTTTAGTCATTGGTGTCGCTCACACAAACTAAAAGATTAACATAAAATGATGTTATGTAATGATTATCTAGAAGATTTGAAATGTACAACTCACACCAATTGCAAAATAACAGCCGTTAAGGGGAACTATTTGGGTGCTTATTGTATTTCATGTACGTTGGATTCAAGTGATCGGAAATCAATACTTTATGTTGTCTGTCGCATCAACAGCTGTTACATTTGAACTGAGAGGTTTTCAAGTAGCTACAGCTGAACGTCTTTGCAGTCACGTGCATCTGTGATACAATAACACCAAATAACATATCTAATGTAATGCGTACAAGTTAGAAGGAGAACTATTATAATCTGCAAATGGGAACGTGTAAAATGCTAGAATTTTCGAGATGTGTTTTGCTAGAAGAATTTTTTAACCATAGATGTACTTTCCTTGAATAAAACTCGGGTTAGGGTTAGGGGTTAGTGTACTAGTGTCTCACTCTCACAACAGATTTCTAGCAAAGTACACCTTGACAAGAAAATATCTATAATAGTATAACTTGGCAATTCAAGTAAAGTACATCTCTAAAATTATAGCATTACATAGCCCCCCTCTGTAAATAATTATCGCGTTGAGTCAAATCAAATCATGGCATTGGTGCTTTTTACAGCCCAAATTAAGTATTAAAAACAGGTATCGTCAAAATTAGCGATGTACCCTTTCCTCTATTACGTAAGGTAGTGTCTATCCTATGAGGAAAAGGAGAGCACATTTCACTTTCTTGATGTATGTAATAGCAAACAAAACTTTACATCGACTTTTGTCTAGTAGGGCCTACCATCGTTATTCATACTTATTCTCACGGCGTATTGTAATTTACAGACAAATAGCGGAAACCAACGGCAACAGACGGAACAAACGGAAAATGGCGGAAAATGCTTATCACGATTTAATTGACGAAGCTCGGTGAAACCATTATCTTACATAGCAATACAACACTATGAGTTTACCAGGTTTGGAATCGATTGATGTCCCTTATTTGTGAAACAGGAGGTCGCAACATGTCGTGGCATTCTTAATATCACACCTACTTCCATGGTTGTTAAGGGAAAAGAGCTGTACTCTTAAGTGCTCGTGGAGCAGCTTCTTGGGCAGTGATGATAAAGGATCTCCTTTGCAACACGGTCAATATCGAAAGTCCGATCGTAAGCGACTGAAAATAGCCGTGAAATTTTTTCCCGCAGAACACAATTACCCCCGGGTTAATTGTAATTTGCGGGGGAATTTTTATTACTACCATTTTATAACATACAATCGTCAATTGAACTATTCACGCTCATGAACAGTGTTTTGGGGCATTGGGAGGAATAAAAATTTAACCTCATCAGCGCCTTTGTATATCGAACAGATAAACACTCCTCTACCCGAGTTGATGCACCAGGAAGCTTTAAAAGCAGCAGATTCTGATGCAGGATCTTCTTAGCAAGACCGTTAGTGTATGTTACGCAAAGAAGGGGTTGCGTTATGTGCTCGAGTGCTTTGACTTTAAGTGGTTGGAAATAGGTTAGAGATACCTCAGTCCAACAGTACCTGATAAAATCTGATATCCCTTACATTGCATGTGAATAAGTCGGTAAGACTAGACGTACTAATAGACGAGACGATTGACTGACCCCTTGTTTTTGAATAGTCATCTTCAATCACCCCATAAATCTACTCATAAAACTCCATTTGTGAACCACAAGAAGCTTCAACCTGCAGATCCCCAGTCATCCACATATGATTTCGATACACCCTTCTTTTGCATATTGACCAGCATTTTAGCACAAAACTATTGCAGTCTTTAAAGTCATAAGTCACAAGTTTTTCCTACAACTCTCGAATTCTGGAGCATGTTTCATTTTTAGAGGCACGTATCAGGAGCACAAGGTTTCCCTCCCGAATGACGAGAAGTTGTTCTATGTGGAAATGATGAAATTACTTATTCATCGCAACTGTCGGCTTCTTACAAAACCATTGCTCTTCACTTTTAGGATCCGTATTATAGGTCACCAGAAAATCCCACTTGAACATTTAAGGTAAAGGGTACCAGAGGGGGCGTCCATGGCAATGTCTGAACTCGCCCTCCGATAGTATTATCACTCTCTGGTCGCGGAGACACTATTATTGTTCGAGTTGACCTTCCAAGCTCGTGATGAAAGCAAATTTGATGTAAAGGGAACAGAGGATAATAACTCAACATACCCCTCCCTCCTCCACATATCTAAATTAAATTTCTTTTTGTGTAGCCAAAAGCAATTATAGCCCGTAAACTTGACCATCAACGTCGCGTGTATTTTGTATATGAACAGCAGAGACGGTGGAACCGCGCGCGCGCGCGCGCGCGTGTGTGTGTGTGTGTGGGATTCCCCACCAACAGTTTGCAGTGGAACAATTTTTTTGAAGGGTTAACATTGGCAGTGGAGAAAAGGGTAAAATTTAAATTCCAGTGATGGTCTCACCCCTTATATGACCTGACTAGATATTATAGTCACATTTTATTCTTTCATAACTATGACCTCAAAAAAATTATGACACTGTTCAATGTGCCTGTTGCATCCCGGTACCATATCCTAACCCAATGGGGTTCAAGTAAATCATAAAATGTTAAGGTGATCCGTAAATTGTACTTGAACTATGTCACTTTTATTGCATCCGATATTTAATTATCAGAAATGAAAATTTGGGATCTTTCTGTGATAAGTTATCTTCATTGATAAATAGAATGTATTCTTTCCACAATAAGTGTCATCTGGGTATAATTGTGTGATGGCTCGATAATCCTGGTAGTTCTGTCCAAACGTGAAGAAGAGGCAGCGGTTGACTTTGTTGGCCTCTTTTAAAGAAAGAGAGGTCTATAATGTATGATTCATATTTTATTTTGTAAAAGAAATCTATAAATGAGGGAAGGGGGTAAGTAGGTGTAGTATCGTGAGCTTTTATTGGACTATTTTAAAGGTATGTTTCTGACATGTCGGGAGTCTCGTGGTAAGTGCAGGGCCGGAGGGGCAACGGGTACCGGGAACTATATGCAAGGCATTTTGCCTTTCTAGCTCAGCAAGCATCTTCTGCACAAAGGGTGCTGTTTACTGAAATCAGAGTTCCTACAAAATTTGTATCTTTTAGTACCAGCAACGAATGTACTTAGTGACGGCTCCGCATCAAATCCGAAACGGACCAAAAGCTGCGTAAGAAGTAAGTACTACGGTACAGGTACGCCTGAAGAATTACATGAAACCGGCTACTTACAAAGAAGAGGTTGATTCATTGAGTGTCGTTGATATTGCCAACGAGTTTTCCCATAGCTCCAAGGAAAGACTAACCAGTTTCGGCGCTTATACTGAACGTAATATGTCTAACGTAGTAAAGGACCTTATGTCGGTTGACAGTCAAACTTATGGTTAAATTTCAAATTTCATACATTTTACTATCCTTTCTATGATACGCTATAGGCATTTATTACTCTGTGAAGGATAATTCGAAATAATCACTATGATCTACTATTCGTCATCAACATGGCAATCTCTCCTACACTTCACTATCAATCTGATTACATCAAGTATCAACCACTGTTTTTTACATGGCGTCTTGTGATGTAATTCCATAATCACATCACTACATACAAGAATTGGATCATAAAAATCCGTTTTGATATCTATGACGTAGCCGTCCTTTTTTAAAGGATTGTCAGGGACCGCGGAGTCTAGTCGCTAGGGAGGATTGAGCCCCTAACTTTTGGTGGAATTAGTCTGGATTTCAATCTTGCACCCACTTTGTTTGTGGGCCTCAGCCCCCCCCCCCCCCCCCCCCCCCCCCCCCCCTTTTGCTTGAAGGGTTGAAACACAAAAAAAAACAAAAACCCACTTCTTCTCTTCCGCCC
>JAAAKL020015325.1:0-11544 GCA_010016065.2 Carybdea cf. marsupialis auct. non (Linnaeus, 1758)
TTGAATATAAATTGGTTAAATTAAGATACTTTGTGATTACTCCTAGGTTAGACGTCAGGTTTAAATATGGGATTAGTAAGACTCCTCCAAAAATAATCTTGCTCTCGTAAGAAGTAAACTTTGATTTCCTATATCATTGTAAATACCTTGGTTTAATTAAACGAGGATATTCTTTCTGCACTTCCCATAAGATTTATCAAAAAACGAAACAGAATATGTCCTAATCCAATGCTAATCCAGTCTGTGGTCCGACATGCTTCAGGGCTCGTAACCTATTCAGGATGAGATTGAGTACATCCAAGTTTCTTTTTGCCTAACAATGTGCAAAACTCTTGACAGTTATGAGTAACATTTTTTATAATCTGATTGGTTTATGCCAAACGGTGGCTCATCTTAGTTGTTAATTCTAAATAGCTAATAATTTAAAGTAAAAAAACGTTAGACAGAGCTTCACACTGTTTTGTAGACAAACAGTAGGGCTTACTTGTTCTATCAGAGCTAACTTGACTGTTGAGGAAGTGAAAACGCTTCATTTCATCCCTTCAGCGCTTCATAACTCCTCCCTCCCCCGGATAGGAATGGCTAGCTTACGGTCTGCGTATCGAAATATGTGGTTCCATACATCGTCTAACATCGATACAATGCGAGCTAAGGGTCACAAAAATCTGTAACAAATCTTTCTTTTGTTCTGCTTCCAAAGCCAAAACGACAGTATGATATGTTGGATAACAGTTTGTGCTAATCAAGAGTGTATTCTAGTACATATGCATACTAGCCTTTATTTTGAGAGATATAAAAACAAACAAAATATACAGAAGATATAAAGGGGCTTGGACCTTTGTGACAAAGTAGTAAACTCAGCCCTTTGCATCTTAAAAGCCGATATCATGGCCCTTTTATATATATATATCCTTTCCCCCGCTTAAAGTTGTTTCACGGTATGAAAGTCGTCAATATATTTGAATCTCATCACCCTAACTGTTAATGTTTTTATGTTCATTGATGATATGATAAGTCACAGAGTAAAGTGTTGCCATAATTTAAGCATTTTATAGATCGATTTGTGAGGAGGTATTCCATTCACTTTCTTGGGGATTACTGGCAACTACTGTGAATGAAAATATGAGGGAGGGACAATATGGAGAAGGGAGTAAACTAGCCTCTTTTTAAGTGACATTTAGAATGGTCTTCTAGTGTGAACTCACACATAAATAATCAGGACAGAGGGGTATAGGGTCGCTCATAGTATCCATGAATCTTTCAATTGTAAACTGTTTTTCCTATTACCTACACGATAGCTCAACTCAATCGCTGGTAAACGCAGCAACTTTGGTAAACACAGTAACGCATGTAACAAGAAAGTGCAGGGCCAAAGCAACTGGAGCCAGAGACACGTACTCTCACTCTTTACCGAAAGGTTTCCCACGTATAAATCCACGTGGTAGGGCATTATTTCCCTCAGACTGTGACATGCCTCCAACCCCAATAAGAATATTTGAAAATCTTTGCTATAGTCTTGAAATGCATGGTTATTTAATGGTGAAAAACCAGTTTTATTTGCATGACATCTGAAATGGAACCATAGTAAACAAAATTGGTAGTAAACGAAAGCAACATGACCATATCCTATTATCAAGGTATAGAAATGCATCATGGCAGCCTTAATTTCAAAAGTTACTAGTGCTAATATATTCTGTCGTAAGTGTTTAAGGCTGGTGTGTCGACTCATCCTGCCTTTTCATTTTGCAACATTTTCAACGATACGTTTTACGTCATGGGAAGACATGTTCCTTGATGTTTTAAGAGTATTTAAAGTTTACATGGTCTGCGCTGTTAACGACGTAGTTTTTTTGTGACGTTAATGTGGTCATCTATGGAACAGTGCTATTAGGTTTTTCCAACTAACTACTTTCAAGTGTTTTCTTGACTTCTAATACAAGGTATGAAGCATTCCTGCATCTCGTGGCTTATCACACTGTCACTGCAAGCAGCTTTTCATGATGAGACCCGAATGCAATAAACCTAAAAAAGGAGTGTGAAAAGTGCTCAGTACGCCTCTGCTAAAATCTAAAAGTGATAAAAGTACACTTTAGAGAGATAGAAATTCTAATAGCCTACTTCTTGATCTGAATTTTACGGTAGTTTAAAGTGTTTTTTCTAACTTTGATCGAGTTAAAGACGTCACTCAAACATACTACAAATATTAAACATTTTTTCCATGTATATTAACTCTGTCCCTAAACAGTTAACCGCAAAAAATAGCTGATGAAGCTCTCTGCGCACTTGAGGAATATTTCTCCTTAACTGGGTACCTATTCAAACTGGGTGTGTAATTGAGTCCTTAGCGCTTCATTGGTAGTTTACGGTATTTCAACCCTCGTGACATCAAGATCTCAAATTGTCTGACAAGAGTTTGACTGAGATGAGGCATGATAGACAAAAAACTTTCTTTTCTTCCTCTCTTATTTATGATGGTTCAATGTACAATTTATAAAGATTTGTTTGTCAACAGCAAATGATTTTACAATAAATTATCTGGGTAGTGGGGCCATGATCCGATCGTTTGAAAGCGTGACATATCGGTTATAGCCCCCCTCTCAATAGCCACCACAAACAGCACAAAGTGTCCAAGTGTGATTGTTTTCCATTTTCCGTCCCTCCGCTCTTAAGATCATTATACAGTTATTGAATGGCAAAGTTATAAGGGCCGGCTCCACTGGGTGACTTATGCGCACTCTTTTTGTAGAGACAATAATTTTTCACACTTATAATCTGATGAAATATCAGTCCTTCACAAGAAAATATAGATGAAATGAAAGCTCCTAACAGTAGAATAGCTCAGATAGAATACTTTTTTGTATTGCTCTGTGCTAAAGTTCATAGGGACTGGCGTATCTTGTAACTGCACATTATCGCATGTCTCTTTTACTCTTGGCTAAACCTCTCATCTTTCTTCTCATTCTGAATGCAGCACTGATAACGTTATTCTTCAATTCAGTTTTAGCTTCAACATCAAACCTTTATTCCTCCCTAGGTTGAAAAGAGTGCTGAGTTGACAAGAGGGAGTAATTCTGATGCAAAGCCGAGATATCAAAATAGTTATCTTGGGAGAAAGCCAGGAACAATTGGATCAGTGCCGAGCCTTCAGAAGGAAAGGGGTGTCGGGAAACACCCAGCCGTATTTCATAAGCCCTCTGCTAACGAAAGGGATGATCCTTTGAGTAAATTTGACTCTGGTATGTAAAACATTATTAAGATAGCCAAGTGGCGAAGCTCTGCTTTTTTAAACAGTCGTGCTCATCCCTAATGACGTCAAGAAGTAGCCCCCATTACCTCCGTTCTTAAAATGTACCACACCCATTTTTGAATTGATATTACCATCCCAGCATACAAAATCTCCTTTCTAAATATTTGTTGTACTTGTAACCAGGCAAATTGGCTGTCAATGAGCTCAAGAACCACGTCAATGGTTAGCCCAATGCTTCAGTTTCCATTTTTTTTATAGCAGACGGAGCCTCAACAGCCTCTTGGCGACATAAAAACTGGAATTAATTAAACCGCTCTCTTCCACCAAAATAATTGAAATTGTCACAATAAACTCTACATAATGAAGACACAAGTTGAATAATTCCCCCCCTCCGACTTAGTATTATATAATCAGAGACATTTTGGCAAAAAAGTATAATATATCCACATGCAATGATGAACAGTTCTAGTTACCAAAAATCACTTAACCTGAATAGAAATAGATTTTTTAATCTAGTTATCGATGATCTATAAATGTAATGTGTTATGAAAGGACAACCATCAAGCCAGCAAGTCAACAAAGGGAGCCAAAGATTTTTGTATGTCTATAATAATATAACAGAACTGACCTGCTCTTTCGTAGAACAATCTGTGATCTCATCAACTTGGATGCTTAAGAAAGTACAATGCTCAATTTCTTTATCAGCCACATCCTGAATCACAGTATCAAAACACTCTATAAACACTCCAACATTTCCCCTTTCAAACTCGGCTAAACTCCCATTAAGACGTAGTTCAAATACAGAATTGAAATTTGCAAAACATTCTAGGAGATCCCTATAATTACCTCTATTCAAACTCCTTATTGACTCATCGTGGACCTGAAATAGTAGCTCCTGCTTGGCCAGATGTAATACTATCTGTGACGTGAGTCTCAACATCCCTCTGCTCTGCCTAATCTCATTGTTGTAGCGATCTAAATCTTCCTTTCTTGCCCTTGACATCATCACATCTACTCCTTTAGTAACATCGAATGTTTTCCAAGTCTTGTAAGCCCCAAGGTGCGTTTTGGACTTCTCATGTTTGTTACTATCCGAGAGAACATCCCTTATGTTAAGAAGTGAAGTCTCCGTCATTGATCGAGACATCCCAGACATAAAGAGTAAGCAAGGCCAGAAATACAGAGCTTTCTTTCCCTCACCGTCACACAACCAGTCCTTTTTACTGTACTAATCTACTTGAAATACTCTATCTCCGGTCTTCAGTTGAAGTTTAGGTATTGGCCTCCCTTGAAGAACGATTGATTACTGCTCTTTTTTTTTGCAACATGATGTTTTGACTTGAAAGAATGCTGTAAGAAAGAAGAAATCCTATCCTTACTTAATGTTAAGATGAGTAATCAAAGAACCGTTCACAGCAACTAAGTTTGGTAACGACAACTTATGAAGAAATGTATCGAGTGAACAGAATGCGAGAGTCAACCGCGAACGCGTCTTTCATAAGAAATTCAATACATGGCAATGAGATCCTCGTTCCCAAGATAATTATCATAAATATCATAAGATCATGCCATCCTTTGGGAGCAAGACTATGCATTGTTCTTGCCTATTGTAAAGTACGACCAAACTTAGGTTGCATACGATGGAGCACGACCAAAACTACAGGGTGCGCATAGTGGAGTACGAACAAATTCAGGAAGCTGATCTGATGAAATCTTTCAAAGCGGGAGCAAATCGTTTCCGCGGGGAATGGATACGTGCGAGGTACTCAACAGAGACTAATAAGCCAGGATAGGTCTCTGAGACTGCGGTGAAAGATCTATTATAACTGAAATAAGGCGTTAGAATGAGAAAAAAAGGAAAAGAGAAAATATGTCATCTTTGCGATTTGATAGTGGTGCTGAGCACGACCAGTACGCCTTTCATCTACGCCACTGGTAGTGATAGGTAGATATGTAGAGGTTTGTTAGGTAGATATTAGTGGTGGGTAGCTTGTAACAAACGAAGAAGTGCCGAGAAGAGCGGGAGCGAAAAGGAACTTATTAATGACAATTTGAAGGAGAAAAATGGAATGCGTGGGACATGTAGTGAGGAACGAGGGGCTGGAGAACTTGTGCTAACGAGAAGGATAGAAGGAAGTAGAGCAAGAGGAAGACAACAGACGGGAATTTGAGAGAGCAGGTGCTGAGCACCTGGAGGAATGGAATAAGAACTAGTGAAAATTTACAACTTGGAAGAAGCAGGGGTAATTGAAACATCATGATAGACAACGTCTACGGACGGGGCACATAGAAGGATAAGAAGAGTGTAACAGTAGTTAGTTAGGGCGTTAGGGTCATAATCTTAAGAGGTCTGTGGTAAGGGTAGTACTGTTAGGTAGATAGGTATGTAGGGTAGTAGTAGTCGTTTTGCATGTAGGCGGGGTAGAAGTGGTAGGTAGATAGATAGGGGAAGATCAAAGACTAGATGTAGCAGTAGACCAAAAGAGGGTAATACTGGACTGGTGAAGATTGAGTAGTTAAAAAGCTATGTAGAGGTAACCCGGATAGCCTAAAGGACAGGAAACGATGGTTCAAATAAGCAAAATTACTAGGTAGCGGCTGTTGGAGATAGAAACAACGTAACGGCGGTATAGACAGGTAAAGACAGTGATAGACTAGGAGTGGAAGGTAGATAGAGGATGAATAGTTACTAGTTGAGAGACAAATACATTGCAGCCTTAGGCAAGTTAATGTAGTAGTAGGTAGTCAGATAGTTAATTATGATATAAGTGATAGTTAGATAGATATGTAAGTAGGGTAGTATTGTTATGCTGATAGATAGATTAAAAGGCAGTTGGGTATAGGGTAGTGGTAGAAAATAGTGGTAGTTACATAAATTGGTTGGTTTGTAGACCAACCACAAATGGAGTTCCTATTTCATTTTATTTCTGTTTTCTTGACATTTTATCACTAAATATTCGTCTACGTATAAAAGCAAATCATAATCAATAGTATGAGACATATCATTTACATACAAAAAAGAAATAAAGTGGTCCGAGAATTGATTCCTAAAGGACTCCAAATAACAAATTACTACGGTCAGACTATTCTTTCCCAACATTGACTACAGGCTTTCGGTTTCAGAGACATTTGCTAAATCCGAGGCAGCTCAATTTATCGAAGACAAGCTTGTGGCCAATTGTTTAAAATGCCTTTTTGATGGTCAATTAAAACCATGCATGTTTGCTGTCCGGCTTCAAAACCGTGCAGAATTTTTAAGGTAAGATAAACAAGTATTTGTGGAGTGGTTTGTGCGAACGCTAGACTGGAATTTATACAATCTGTGATTTTGTCGAAGAACTTTCCGATTATGTATTATTTTTTCTTAAATTTTAATAGCTAGGGTAGCAGAGATATAGTCGATTTTTCTTTGGGTCCTGCCTGCACCTAATTTTGCAGATAGGTTTTAGTCTTCCTTGTTTACAGTTGTCAGGGAATTCGGACAGTAAAATTACACGGATCGGTAGTACAGTCAGAAGCACCGTCTCTCAAAAACATCTCTGCCACGTTGATTAAACCTGTTGCTTTGGATGGTTTTATGCCTTCAAGGAGTTTTGAATATTTTTACTTGGTGTTGTTTGCAGAGAGATTCTTTTTGCGTAATGTAACATGTTTCAGTATTCCTTGGGAAGCTTCTCAGTGTAAATCAAATAACGGCTTCATGTCCTAACAACTTAAGTTTAGTATGTAAATGAATTGACTAATTAACTTAAGTATTAATATTTTTATTATTTACAAAAATCAGCATTTTACATTTTTAATGTAAGGAAGTATTACCAATTCCAATCCTTTGTAATTTCTCGACATAAACGTGTTCGGTATTTTACAAATTTCCAAAGCGCAACTCCGAAAATAACTTCCAGAACAGTACTTTAGAGTAGGGAGTGAGACAGGCCCGTAGCTGGCAGCATTTTTTGGGAGGAGGGGAGGAGCACAGTTCTTACAGTTTGTATCTGAGGATATTGGACAATGAACATAGGGAGAGCTCGTGGCAGCACCGATTATGTAGTTGGTTGAGTTAGGCTGCTGGTTCGAGTATTCGGCTAGAACGAATTATGTTTCTTTCCCTCGTTGATATTTTCATCGTAGACCAAAACAAGTGGTAACAACCGCCGAGGCTCCAATCAATTTCCAATAGAATGCTGCTTGAAAATGTCAGCAAGATAGACGATGTCGTTTTGGTTGACTGACGCATGTTTACGAATAAAATTCATTTTAGGAAACTAGAAAACCTCAACAACAGACTCTAAGGGATTGTAAAATGAGGATGATCATATTCCGTTTGGCAAACAACCGTACACTTGCAGTGTTTTAGAACCGTTTTAAGCCTTTTCTCATAGCTTGCGGCATAAACGCCAGTTGAGGATTGTACCTTGATGACGTTGACAGAACCACAATTTGCAGGAAATTTCTTAGTAAGATTTACTGCTATGAGATGTTGCCGGTGACAAATGTGATGCTTCTAATGGAATGCCTCGATGCAAAGGACATTTTACGTTGTCGAGCATTATCGTGCACTTCAGAGCCAAAATTCTCTCCGTCGAAGGATCAAACTGAGTTCATTGTCACAATAATCGACTAAGGCAATAATGGGATGCTTGCTGTTGTCATTGCTTAATGTGAGTTAATGAAGAGTAGTTTCGTGCCTTCCAGCCGCGCGTTTACCTTCACAAAGCAGTTCTCATGATTAATCGTTGTAATAAGGGATTCAACAGGGAAATGCATTCATCTGTTTAGAGATTATTCTAAAATCACTAATCTTTTTAAGATATTTTAAAGAAGAATCAGTGGCGTATTTCATTCTTATTATGCGAAGTTTTCATAATACGTCACTGAGGAGAATGTATAATGCATGCTAATGGGGCGTACTTTTCTTATCATACACAAGCTGGACCTTGATAGATATCAATGTAATATGAAGATCCTCTTGCGACTTGTCAGCTTGTTCTGCAACGATTGTTTAACGTTTAGTCCTATGGAGGGTCAAGAGAAAATATGGTCTACTCGTAGCATTGCACTACTTCATGTTCAATCGCTTTCATTCATGAAAAATTTTGTGTTAAGGAGGTTTTTTTCATCCTTGAGCATTTTAACTGCAATGTTTTGTAGGCTACCATTTGTAATTACAGCTTGTGAGTACGAGCGGTACTCACCTGGTCACTCGGACCCTAATTATTCGAGTGACAAACTATATTTAAAATATTCTGGCAACCACGCAATAACAGTGATTTGTCCGAGTTATGAATTTGACCTCCATTATCAAACCATCAAAGTCTCACCTTAATTGATCGCTTGAACCGATCACTTGTTTGCAACATGATTTTGTGTGACCATAGCCGCAACAATTCTTCCAGTATTGAATGTGTAAAATACATAGAACTCTTTTCCTTCACCCATAATAGTGTTCTAATGCCATCACTGTCAAGAAAAAGTTTTTTAAAAAGATCCTTTAAATTTTGCCGAAAAAAGTCTGTCTACACTGTACTTGACTGTATTTAGTTCTTGGGGCGAATTGACGAAAACTTGACATGTTGGAAATCACGTTTCGTTCAGCATTTAAAAGTTCTCACTTGCGCTGCAAAAGAGTTGGCTATGATGATATTCCAGGTTACAAATGTCAAAGGTACTCCTTTTGCCTGACGAGCCGAGAGTTTTTCTATTGCTCTGTGTACAGTGGTGGTTTTGAACAGTGCGGGGCCCTCGACAGAAAAAGCTCCGTGGATTCTGGGGGCACCGTGTTCCCTTCAGTGGGTATAGTTTTCATGTTTTTGCTTACTTCCGCGAGATTTGTATGGAAAGTTAGCCACATACTATTTTCTTCGTAGTAAAGGGCAGGGCCCAAGGAAGCATGGGGCTCCGGGCCTTGGCCCACTCGCCCCCTACAACCGCCACTGCCTGTGCAGTTAACGAATTAACTGAGTTTTTTATTCAAACATTACCTTACATCCAATCCAGTCCAGTCCAGTGTCGACGTCCTCGAGGTCGAGGTTAACCGTCCACTCTCGTCACGACAGCACTGATCTTTCTTCTCAAGTTGGTCCGGTCGTCCGTTAGAGAAACTGCGTTGTATAGGTCTGTTGCAAGCCAGTCCTTTACGTTATCTAAAAACTGTTTCCTTGACGTCCTCTTCTTCGAGTTCCTGGGTGGGGGCCGACTACCACATCTCTTACTAGGCCTCTTGCTCGGAAAGTGTGTCCCATGAAGCGCAATTTGTGTCTCTTGACATTACGTAGGGGTTCACGTTCTACGCTTAGCTCTTCAAGAACACTTGTGTTTGTGCGACGTTCAGTCCAGCTGATCTGCAGAACACGCCGGAAGACCCACATCTGAGCGGCCTCAATCCTTCTGGCATCAGCAACCAGGGTGTCGGTCTGGGTTGGTTTTTATAGCCGAATTCTGATTTTGCTAGGACTAAGATGTGATCAGTCTCACAGTCTGCTCCTGGCCTGCTTTTGGAATCGAGTACGAAGTGGGAATGACGTTTTTCAGTTGCTATGTAATCTATTTGATTCTTTGTGTTGCCATCCGGGGAAATCCAAGTGTATCTCCTACGCTTGTGATGACTGAATTGGAAGTTGGTGAGTATAAAGTTATTCACCTTCCAGAAGTCTGCTAGTTTGTTACCATTCTCATTCCGCACTCCTAAACAATATCTTCCAATACCACTTTCTGGGTCTGACTGCTCTCCAGTTTTCGCATTAAAATCGCCCATTAGAATGTACATTCTTTGGAACAGAGTCAATAACAGTTTGTATGTCATAGTAGAAATCTTCTATTTCTTGATCAGAATGTGTTGATGTGGGAGCATATATCTGTAACAGTGTTAATGGCATTGGTTGAGTCTTCAGTTTGCAGACCACAATGCGCTTGGAGACCGTGGAGTAGCTTAGAAGGCTGTTCTTGGCCTTGCCTCTCAGAACAATAGCGACACCTGCTTGCCCATTATCACTGCCACTGTATACGATGAGGTTGTCTCCAGAGCGGACATGCCCTTCATCGCTCCACCGAACTTCGCTCAAGCCAGAAACATCAATGTTGAGATGCTGAAGTTCCCTGGTGAGACGTTGAAGCAAGGCTCTCGCATTCCACGTGCCAATCTTAATTGGCTTCTTCCATAGGTTAACAAACCGCCTTTCCCCTAGCTCACCATCAGCCTCTGCACTCCTCTGCTTCATCACTGAGCCGGGTACACGTTCCAGCCGTAACTTCATCCCCGGTAACACTACTGACACTTTTAGGCCCGGGGGGGGGGCTCGCCGTCGAGTGACATATCGTCAATTCCGATTTTTGCTGTCATACATAAAAAGAAGCAAAGGCATAGTATGAAGAAGTGGGTTGCCATTTCCTTCCTCTCCCGCAGTGGGTTGCTAGTAAACCTGACGTTCGCCAACTGTTGACCGATATACGGTTCTTCCACTCACCGAGCAAGGAACTCTGCCGTTGTTCCTGCTAGAGGTCTCGTCCGCCAATTAACTCCCCTGCCCTGCAGCCAACAGCTTCAGTCGTAACCCTGAGTAGGGAGAATCGTTATACCCCGCAACACTGGGTCCTCACTCGAACTTAGCTACTGCTCCGGCAGTACCCACCTCCGCGACGTGGGCACGCCGAGCAAGAATTACCAGAGTGTAAATAGAGAAGGGGACTCTATCTACCAATGGCCAGGTTAACGCTCCTGTATGGACCAGGAGAGAAGGCCTTGAGAATAAGCATAAAAAACGTAGAGGTGTGTTGATCTCTTACGATTTTAACTTGTTAAATTGAGGTAACGGTTACTCTTTAACTGCCTAGATTGCTGAAAGCCGGAATGACCCAACATCTAAGTCACGAGAACATTCGTTAGATTTGACGTCACAGATTCTTATCAAGTTTTTTATAATCTCTGGTGGGGTAACAAATTTCATGGTGAGTTGGCGAATGTAGTACGGAGTATGGCTGGCCACCGAACATCGATTAATCGAAGGTTAGTTGAACCTGCGATTAGCTCTGAAGTAAAGCGATCTTTGAATACATCGTTTCCATGACAATAACACTATGCAACACGATTTTTTATGTCAGTAAACCATATATGTTTCCAGGCAAATTCGATGGTGCTGAATCCAAAAATCGCACCAGTTTTGCTTGATAAGCTACGGTTTAGGCTTTGCAGACATGGCCTACATTTGAAAAAAGTGCCATTTTTTGTTTAAAAGATATGTTTCCAGTGGCTTGTTTTTGAAAAAGTTCTTGTACAAGAGTATCCAAAATTTCATTTATTTAAC
>JAAAKL020015326.1:0-11544 GCA_010016065.2 Carybdea cf. marsupialis auct. non (Linnaeus, 1758)
TGTAGAATCTCGCGTGTTGTTACGCCCACACAGAGCAATTAGGTTCTAAACACTTTCTAGTCACTACCGCCTATGTTTCCCGTTACGTCTATTACTCCCTAAGGATCTTGTGATTGTTATGGCTGTTCTTTCTTTATTGATTTGTATATCGTCTTTCATATGCCCGGTTCGTTACTCATTATGTGTAATTATCTTCTTGTATATAAAACTATGTAAAATTGTAAGAGTTTGAGATTAGACTTCGGTCGATGCAACATCAGAGAAAATTAATTTACTGTGTCTTTGATGAGAGTTGACAAAGGTCCGTTTGGAGAGAAGGAATATACGATAGCCAAGAAATCCCTCACATAGGGAAAATCTTGTGGGGAGGATGGAATAACACCTGAGGTATTGAAAAGATGTTACCCTGGATAGTATTATTCTAGAGTTCTGCAGCATCGCCCTTTCAAATGGCCAGGCACAAAAGCAATGGTCAGTAATCAACATCATACCAATACAAAAGAGCGGGGATCCAAGTCTGGGAAGCAATTACAGAGGCAACAGTCTAAGCTCCCTGGTAGCCAAAGTATATGACAAAATGATACTAAACAGGATACGACCAGACGGCTAAGGCCAAACCAAAACGGCTTTCCCACCGGCAGGACAACTTCAAGCCAAATACTAGCCTTAAGGAGGATTATAGAGGGTATTAAAGAATGCAACCTAACAGCGGTAATAATCTTCGTCGACCTCAAGAAGGCCTTTGATATTGTCCACCGAGGCAGGTTACTGATGATCCTAAAGGCGTATGGAGTTCCAGACAGCCTAGTAACGGCAATCGCTGTTGTTTATAGAAACACGCGGGCTCGGGTACTTACTCCTGATGGCCCCATAGACGACTTTAAAATACATTCCGGAGTCTTCATGGGGGACACTGTATGGGGGGACCATACATATTTGTGATAATGCTAGACTATGCCCTTATGCAGGCTATTGACGGGAGAGAAGAAGAGCTTGGTTTCCAAGCAGTTAAAAGACAGAGCAGGCCCTGTGGTTGTTTTGCAGACTACATTGCCCTACTGTCAGAGCTTGTTGACCAAGCTCAGGACCTACTGAGCTGAGTAGAATCATCTGCAAGTCACATAGGCCTTTTGATGAACGCCAAGAAAAGTAAAGTTATGGCATTCAACCGGCCAGAAGAAATACAAATAATGACAACTGACGGGTCCCAACTGGAAGTAGTGCAGGAGTTTAAGTATTTAGGCTCATGTATAAGCAGCACAGAGGCTAAATTAAAGACTCGTAAAGCGGCTGCCTGGAAGGCATGCAATAAGGTAACAAAGATCTGGAAACCTGAGCTATCCAGAGAATTAAAAGTGAGCCTGCTACGCTACATTGTGGAATTCGAATCTGTGTTGCTCTATGGATGTGAAACGTGGACCCTGACCGAACAGCTCTGTAAACAACTCGATGGCTGCTATACCAGGGTGCTCAGAACAACAGTAGGTATCCACTGGAATCAATATCTCAGCAAAGAACAACTTCACGGTAACTTCCCCAAAATCCCCGATAAGATCAGGAGACGAAGACTGAAGTTTGCCGGTCACAGCGTGAGAAGTCAGGATGAGCTAGTATCCAAATTAATCCTCTGGACCCCCAAGTACGGTCGGAGGAAACGGGGCAGGCCAGCGCTCACCTACACAGACTCACTTAAAAAGGACATAGGTCTTGATGTAGTAGGACTGGAGACTGCTATGACTGACAGAGCAGTATGACGTGCCATCACTGCTTGAACAGACAGATGATCGTTCACCATTAGTCAAAAGATGATTGAATGAAAACTAGAGAAATAGAAAAGTATGTCACCAAAGGGATCCCATTTCAAATTCTCTCTTCACAAAAAAATTAAGAGATTTAGTTCAGAAAAGTTACGTAATTTTTCGTAGCTATTGGTTATAATATTTGCCATGGAAACTATATTAATCCTTCCCTCTTTGTGCTTTCACTACTTTCAATCTTTGAGGACACGGGCTAAGATCCTGTGTTGTGTTTTGAGATGCTGTCGTAATGGAAAAGAAATTCTGAACAGAGTTGATCACCTCTTCGTAGAAATATCTCCCGAAACGAAGTTTGTCGAAATCGAACCTCAGTCACGTAGGTGCATATGAAAGATTTTGAATGTAATCCAATTTGGTGAAACAGTCGATTTAACAGTCAGTTCAAATCCATGATATCGTGTTAGCCTAAGGTGATAAATTCAGATTTGCGTTCTGTGTCGCCATCTATGGTGACAGAATATTGATAACCATTAGTATAAGAATCATCAGTCATATCCTTAAAGACAGATCTTGCCTGTCAGCCTCTCCAAGAGCAACGGGACATTTCCTATCGTAGGGTAAAGGCACCCGATCAAATAATTATTAACATCCGGCGAAATTTATCACCGTGTCGAGGTTCACGATTGAGCGTGTTTGTAATTCAAGGCTCCTGGAACGTACTTCTTGAATTGGAAGACGCTTCATTCGATCCATATATTTAAAATAGTATTTCTTAGCCTTCATCTTCTTCTTTTCTTTCAATACATACTTAAGGAGCCTGTTACTTTCGACAGTGTGTTGAGGGAAGTGACCCCTGCGTACTTCCCGGTTGGGCTGGTAGTAGGGTAACATTACACCACCTATAACAGGCAAGTTGAGTATTTAGGCCAAACAGGCATTTCGGACTTTTAAGGGGATTTCATCAGAAACAGTTGGTTGGTTGAAACATAGCTTAGCCTACCGCTACCGCTGCATTTCAGGGCCTATTTCCAGGCAGCTATGGGCATGTTGTAACTTTACTTTCATCAAAGAGCAGGAGAATCAGCACGTTGGAAGCAAAGATCGAGACCTCAATAGGTACTATACAACGTACTGCCAATTTCGTTCAAAGTTGCTATTACGACATCCTCTGCTTTTAACAAATACGCTTCATCTTTCTCGGGGAAATTTTGAAAAATGCGCACAAACTTCAGCTAAATTATCAATTGAAGGCTTAAAAAAGCAAAGAATGTAACAAGTGCATGGTTCACGAAGTGCGCATAAATTGGAGGGTCACAAGTCTTCCATCTTATGTCGGAAGAATTAAGAAAAAGATGTTAGGTTTGATGTTGTTAAAACACAAGTTCTTTTCTTGTTACCAACAGATAAATATAAAATTAGTTTCCGAGAAAGTACTTTGGTCTACCCTGGACACTGTACTGTCTTCTGGGCCCAGATAGGCTTAACAGTGAGAAGCCTATTCATAGGAAACCCATGTAGTCTCTTCTAGGATAACAATTTCACGCTATAACAACATTCGAGGAAGAAAGAAACGTTAGGCGACTACGTTCTCATCATATCCATATACATGGTATACAGCTTTATTTCTTCTTTTCTGTAGGTTGTGCGACCGTTCCTGATTCTTGTTCAAAGCCTGTACACTGACCAGATGCTGATTCTGCTATCCTTAGATCCAGCAGCAAAATGAAAAGTTGGCGAATAGCAGAGCGAATTAATTGTGTCGTTGTGATACTTCAACACCGCTAGTGGTTTCAACCTTTTCCATCCAAATAAAAGGATTCTATGTAAAAGAAAATTGGTATTTCTAGTATAAAACAGAAATAAGCGAAAAAAATAAATGGGTGGAAAATAAAAGCAAAATACAACTATTTTAAGTGTTACTTTCGAGCAACCACCGTAGTGTTATGAGCATTGTCTTATGCCCACAGTGATGCCTCACCCACTGCTAATATTAGAATCTTCAGTAACCAGTCTAGCTCGTTGTAGTAATGAGCTGCAAGTCAGATGCACAAGACAATGAGCATCCTATATAGAAAGCAGGTAACGTACATAGGGATAATGACATCAAGTCAATTGAGCTGTAGAATCATAAATACGCAAAAACATAAGGTGAATTCATTTTGTCGAAGCTCTTCTTTTCAAGACACTACATCTATACTGAAATTAACTAAAATGAGGATAGATTTTATATAAAAGAGCTTAGTTTACAATGAAAAATGATATTACAAAAGTACGTCAGTATCGATGTAGTGTCTTTTAAGGAATCAATCGAAAAGCTTCGACAAAACGAAATCCGCCTGGAGTTTTTTTAAAGTCAGTAGTACCAACAATTTGTATAATTATAAATACCTGAAAAATGAAAAGAAAAAGCTACTAGTGAAATTTCATAATAAGAAAGCAAAAAAAGTATTTAATAAGAACCACGTAAGAAGTTGTTTATAAACTCTTGATAATAAGATGGGCAACTAGAAAAGACGCTAAAAAGAAGATACTTTGGGAAGAGCATTGGATCAACAAGAGTAAAAACCTTAAACGTGTCATTACAACATGAAAATTCTGAAAGAATAACGCAATAATCACACCCGTTGAGAGATGCATTGATAACCCTACGCATGTTCTGATATCTCTAGTTGGATATCATACACAATCATTTCGAAATCTTGACATCACAGATAGAGGAGCAGGATAAACCCACTCGATGACCGAAAACAACATGGCACAGCATGGTCACCAGCGATCTGAAAGAATTCACAAACATCAATATAGGTGACCCACAAAATATCGATGGACTTGCAGCGTTATGTATAGATCGTAAGCTTTGGAGAGAAATTCTTGGCACCATCATGTTGATCAAATCAGGGAATGGGCACGAATAATACCTATCCACGATAGAGGAGTAGGATGAAGGCTTGGCAAGCACAGGCGAAAAACTCTCCTCACAATGCTGTGCGGTTAAATTGGAAAAAGAAGCTATTGTCAGACCTGCGCTTAAGAGATATTAATATGACCAGCGACATACGAAAATATTTTGAACCTACCAATAGGTAAAATGGGACCATTTCAGAGTCATGCAGGAAATTGCGGTTCAAAGTTACCCAACTAAAATTAATACTCATATAAGATTGGGCAGTTGTGATAACTAGTTCCTAACCTGCCATTCCAAGATCCAGCTGCCACCAGCTTTTGATCTCCTCTAATTGTTACAGCTCCAAGTCCAGACGTATTCATTTCTCGAAATAAAACTTCTCTTATGCATTGATTCTACGAAAACAAAAAGCCGATAAGGCATTTATATTTACTGTTACAATCTGCCGAAATGGCTGTGACTATTTCATTCCCAACATTTCATATCTAGAATCTGAAATTCGTTCACGACTTACGTCTCCAGATTTGTCTAGTTGCTCAATCTCACCACTTTCCAACAAAGGTTAGTGTCTTCAGAATACTTAATCTCACCAGAATCTAACATAATGCAATTAACGTTCTGTTTTACATCTTATACTGTAAAACGCTTGAGCTGGATGCAGTATATTTTAATAGACCTGAATAGGTGTTACAAAAGTCGGAACGGTGCCAAATGCAGATTCCTTTCTTGGCGCTTTTCTTTCATCACATACACTAACAAAGATGGGCATATTAACCGATTCACGGATATTTGTCTTCAAGCCTTTATAATGTGCGTGTGCTCCTTGATTTGATGGCATCGAAAAAGAGGCGTAGAGCAGTGTTTCCCAACCTGTGGGTCGCAACCCCAGATGGGATTGTGGTGTCTGCAATGATGTCAACAACAATTATGTTAATTAGTGCCCAGACTACTGAAATGATTTTGTTTGATTACAGTTAGTTACCATGTGAGATGAAAGAGCAAGGACGGAGAATAATGAACTCTCCAGAAAGTTAGTTTGTTTTCCAATGTGGACACTCTCTATATAGCGGGCGATTTATATTCATATCTACATATACATATGTATTTACAGTGTCTATATGGTGGGGTCTCAAAAGGCAGAATGGCATAGGTTCATAGGCCTTCATTGCGTTACAAAGTCAAAACAAAAAGGAAGCCCATGTCAAAGCTCCATCAGACAAATTAACACTCTTTCTCCTATTTCGCTCGTCCTTGCAAATGCATATGACTTTTGATTCAGCAGATGCTTCTACTTTTTTACTTAGAAAGAGGCTATTACGCAATACATTTATATTCGCATATATTTTAGTTTCATACATAAAAATGTACAAAATAAAGAGATTTTCACCCAGAAAGTATCAATCGAGTCTGACGTGCTCCCGTTTCAGGAGAAAATACTGATTAAAAGCTTGTCCATGGGACCCATAGATGGTACGAAGAAAGGAGCTCTTAGACCTTCTCTACGAAAACTGTCTTTCTCTGGGGTCGTGTAGCCTTTTGAAGTTAGTAAATGGGGTCCTTGGTATTAAAAGGTGGGGAACCACTGGCTTAGAGGAACCTGAGAAACCTGTATTATGGCTAAGAGATTTTGAGCATGAACCCCTCTAGTCCTTGACATAAAGCAAGTATTACCGAAGCATGGGCTTATCCAACAGTCTGGCTTGAAGTAATAAGCTTGGGTGCCACCAGTGGTAACCATATTCATCTAGCGCACATACACTTTAGAATTTTTCGGTGTCTTCCTTCGTATTCAAATATGTCAATGGTACTAAAGACATATTACAATAAAACAAAGAAACAAAAAGAAACGAGAAGGAAAAAACAGTGCTGATCGGAGAGGAATTTAAGGACCATCGAATTCTCAACTAACGTTTTCGGTTGAACTCTAACCAGCTACAATTAACTGAAACGAAGGCGGTGTTTACAGAGGCCATATATATGTCTTAGCGTAAGTGTCTGAATAAATCCCTACATATCTTCCTATCTCAATTCTGACAATTTTGTACTCTGAGGAGTGTCAGACGAATAAAGCTGTTCAGTGCTAAATGTTTTCGCTATTTCGTGTAGTTTCATTGCTTGGTACCACCAACAAACTATAAGAAAAGTGAAAATGTCACCAACGGGATTCGAACCCGGGAACCACGCAATCGCGGCGTGCTGTTCTACCAACTGTGCTATGTTGAGTATACGAAATTGTCGTTACTAAATGGCTCCCCTCCCAGTTTTACATTTTTCTACAAACTGGAAAACAAACTTGGGAGAAAAGCAATGTCGCTGCAAGGATACGAATTTGTCTATCCGTTTATTACCACGCTACAGTTTCGGATGAGTTTCAGTGGTCCTGACGTCAAATTGTGTAAATCTATAAATTTATTTGGCATTGTTAGTCTTATCTTGCCACGTTACTCATATTGGAAACAGTTTGAGTGTTATCAAACTTTGAATCGGTCAACATTTTGTAGAGTAGAGAAGCTAGGGGGAGGAATCTAAAGGAGGAGACTTTCAAGAGACATCTATCCTCGTTTACCTTAAGACAAGCAGAACGCCGAGATCGTTTCATGACCATATATTTCGTTAAGGTACAGACATTTCTCCCCTTCTTCGGTGCACAGACTGCAAAGGGGCATTCAGCATTTACAATAACTCTCGTTAAGTACCGTGATAATGTAGGCTAATATCATAACAAGGTCCAACTCTGTGTACACTTTTTTCCTTTATAATCAATTTAAATTCTTAAATCTGTTAAGTGAAATAGAAAAGGCATCTCTTAAGTTATTTAGATATTACTTAGTTTTATCTAACTTGTTACCCGATTTCTCAGGAAGTTGAAGCATTGACGGTTATGTCAATCTGCAGTCTGCTGAGCTTACATCAGATGATCTACCTCTGAAATTTGCTACATAAAATAAAACTGTCCTAAAATGTTACATGGCAATTTGGAATTGACACACTGTTTTTGTATTCAAAATCGCCTCGAGAATAATTATCACTAGTTTGAGAAGCGGGAAATCTAAGCAATTCTTTCTAAAAAAAAGTGTACATTTAGTTCCAGTATCATCTTCGAATGCGATTAAAATGTTTCACACAATCAAACCCATATCAACTACAAAGGCACATTTTGACCTACCAGACTCTTTAAGAAAACGATAAAATCAATGAGTGATTCTAAAAAATTCCACTTTATATAATACATTACTGTCTGGTTTGAAATCAATTTTTAATACTTTCTGTTGTATAAACAAACTTAAATACCTAGCAATTGTCACTTTAAGTAATGTCACCGCAAATCACAACAGCAAGGGAACTAAACTAAAAACCTAAGAATGCAACAAGATTTATGGTGATGTCTGTTCTTCGACGAGTGAATAAGGGAGCCATTCCGAATCCCACGCTGAACATAACCTCACCTTGTTTAATTCCGCTATCCAACTTCAGTACGAGGCAGGTTACTGCTGCAGAATATCTCCGTATTGCCCTTTTCGTACGAATACATCTTCCACAAAGTGTAATAAATATTTGAAATAGCCTCATCTCCCTTCGCATATCATAAAGCCAACTTATATATTGCATACTGCCAAAACCAAACAACTCCACCCGTGACCAAACTCCAATCTTACCCCGGCTTTTTGTGTCGAGTGCTACGGTTCGGGTTGGAAACAAAGGTAACGTCTCAATGCAGTGTCAACTTTGCACTGAAAATCTTCAAAGTGTACTCATACTCTTTCAAATCAAAAAATATATACAGAATGGTAACAAAAAGTTTCCACTATTGTTAACACACGATCTAATGGACGCAAGCCTATACTTGAGAGATACAGTAAAACAGAAACACGTGCTTTGGCGTGTTTCTCTACTTCACAGTCCGCTGATCTACAAATGTTAAATGCTAGCAAAATAAACAGACGCTCAAATGCTACCAGAAGTATGGAGATCGTCACTAAGTAGAGAGGAGACGGCAAAAGAAGTTGAAAAGGTGTAAAACTAGTGGATAACTTACTTTACTACGTAGCTTTACTACGTTCACGATTTCCATTACTGTCAGGACTAGCATAGATTTTGAATTATACCAGCGTGATGGTGGAATCAAATTCCCACCCACAGGCGAAACCATACAATTCTAATCCAGGCTGATATCACCTTAAACTACGACAGTCGCGACGGACACAACAGTATCTGAGCCATGTGTTCCCAGAACAAGCGGAAAAATTTTGGCACTAAACGGCCTTGAAACACACAAGCAGATCAGTAAGGGCTGGGTTTAAAAGGGGCATTCAAGTGGTAGAGGGGGCATAGATCGTGAGGGAAAGCATATTGGCATATGCGTAACCACAGGGGAGAAGAGGATACCCAACAAATTTGGACCCCCTTTGTTTTCATAGTATTTATGTAAAAAGTGTGTACTATATCATTTTGCTGTCTCCTCCCCTCTCCCAGCAATTTCTGGTGTTTATGCCGATACAAGGTATTCGAATAACGTCATAGTTCGCAGCTAATTATTGGTTTTGACGATACTTAGCAACCGGTTTAAAAAGTTTTGAAGGCGTTTAGAAACTTGTCGCAACAGTCAACACGGGCAACACGAGTTAATAACACACTAGTACCTTTCCTTAATAGACAAACATTTCGGGGTATTTGATACTGAATATATCATCACCCAACCCATCAATCTTTGGCACCATTGTAACAAGTGCAATGGACTCAAGTGCAGTATTTAGCTTCCTTTGCCGCTCCATATTCATCTGACTTGAATACGCGGCAATTTCTTCAAATGTTGCTTTCTCAAAGTTAAGGCTCTTCTTAAGACTTTTGTGTTCCTTGCTCTGCACTACGTTACGCAAGTAATCATAAGTGATATCAATACCATTAGCACTAGCAATCGATGTGGCTGATATGGCCGTTTTCAGAGGAATATGTGATGAAAATGCTTCCGGTAGTGAAGTCGTGGAAGTGGCTCTTGGGGGACCCCCTTGTGGCTCATAAGACGAATCAACACCAGATGTATCGTAGCCACTGGCTTTCAAGGCATTGATTATAAGCGCTACGTCCAACAGTAAGTCATTGGAATAAACCAAATCCCTCTTCTGGTCTGCTTTATTGGGTTCTGAGAACGCCATTGTTGGAAGCATCATCGGATATCGCTCTTTTCTGTTATTGATGATCTCTTTACAGTGATGCGTCAATTCTGGCACCGATGTTAAATAGTCAAGAAGAAAAAAGAATTTTACTACAAGTGCGTGCAAGCAATTGTTCTGTACTGCAGTCAAGCCGTTGTTACTATTAGTGGCCAGATTTTGTATCCCAAGAGCAAATTGAACAAGTTCTACTATTGCTTCTTCTTCTCCAAGTTCCAACAGTAAGAGGCATAAGACATTTGTTAGCACTGAGAAGTGTTTGCCTCGGTTAGTGGAGGCTTGTGCACTGTTGTACAAATGGAAGAACACCTGCTGGGCTGATTTCCGCATAAATGCAGAATCCTGCTTTGAGCATTTCTCGATAATCAGACCTGCCTGCCCTTCTAACTGGTCCAACGAGTCCATCTCCGTAAGTTTTCCAATATTTTTGTGTCGATCAAGCAAACACTCAAATAACCGCAGGGCATTCCAACGCACATCAGGATCTGCTTGGACAATTCCGCGAAGTATAGGCTCAAGGAGAGCCGACGGGAATGCCGTTGTAAAGCTGGCATTCTTGTGGCTCTCTGCCATCTTCAACAATGCCCTGAATAGCTGTTGCTGCAGGTGTATATCGGTAGAAGTAGGCAATTCATTCCGCACAATACCCATTGATGCTCGTCTTTGGTGAAGTAGCTTCGGAATCTTAGCTGCCACGAAAGACATGACCTCGGCCTTTTGGTAATCAGGAAAGGTTGCTGAAAAAGTGCCCATGGTTTTAATAACTGCTTCTTGTACGAGAGTCTCTTCTGATACATCATACTTCGATCCCTTCTTTGGCGCATCAGAACTTAGCATGTGGTCTGCAGATAAAGACATGTGTCTCAATAACGTATTAAATACCTCCAGTACCGACGGACCAATAGATCCACCTGTGGTCACGCTTGCTGAAGAGCAGATCACTTCAATGATACTTGCCTTTACTTGCGGTTTGCTTTTACTATGCGAATCTAAGTGATGAAGCAGGATCTCAATAGCTTTGTAAGAGTATTGGTTTTGGATAGCATAAATCACAACCTTAAAGGCAAAGACTGCAAAGTCATTGGGTACCCAGAGTCCTTTGCAATCAATATACTCAAGCATTGGTGATATGACAGCACCAATATTGCCAAAGCTTGTTCGTGAGACCATGTCTCTGAAGCACGACTCAGCTACGCAGCCTGGATCTTCGTTATTTAGTTCATACGATGAGCCACTTTGAAGCATGGCCACATTAGCTGAAGATTTCCTTCTCAAAGTGTAGCCCCCATTTTCCATATTGAATAGAAGAGATGGTACTATCTTCCCCATGTGAACCTCATCCCAGATATTAACTTGCAAATCATCTTTGGATGTTTTTCTGACAACACCATGAAGGCCACGTAATCCTGAGATACGGATTTTAGTCTTGTTAGCTGCATCTTTGTTCTCATCCCAACACATTTCACTACAAAAGATAACAACAAGTTTTTCCTCGTCAATATTAACAGTAAAGACAGAAATGAGCACCTCATTCATAGCCTTTCACTAGCATACATTCGTAGGACGCAGCCAAGATATGTCTAAACTAACTGGGGCTTGAGGACTGGTTGGGTAGAAGCAGGTGCTGACTGTGGGTGTTATGCTGTTACCAACCAATCAGCAACATTAAGTCCTAAGAGGGGGGTATCGATCAGGTGACAAGTGGTGCAAT
>JAAAKL020015327.1:0-11544 GCA_010016065.2 Carybdea cf. marsupialis auct. non (Linnaeus, 1758)
GTCCGGGATTCTTTTCATCATTTGAAGTGGGTAGGAAATTGCGTTATGTAATAGCCGTGGTACGCTCCTTCAATTTAGGTGCATTGCGTTGCTTTTTGCTCGGCAGGGACTGTTAAGGGTTGTACTTACGCAACACGTTTACATATGGCATGATCGTAGCTGGTGTTTAAAACTCAACGAAACCCAAGGACGTAAGTTTGAATGTAGTTGCTATGTCAATGCATCGACAGTTGATGACGGCTTACGATAGTTGGCATCAGATATGTCTCGAGTTGCCTCCACGGGTTGTAGATCATGGCTATGATCAGGTAAGACCAGTTGTTCCCAACATTTTGGGGAGAGATCCTTGTTTTCAAGTTTCGTAGTTCCGCGGCCGCATTTTCTATTCTTTGAAAGGAAGAAACACATTTTATAGAATTTTTATTATGAAAAGTTGACCAAATTAGGCTGTACTACATTGAAAAAGTAAAATAGAATGCAAAGCTTGTCCCTCGCCGTAATAGCGGGTTGCTTCTGAATATTGGATCTGTCCTCGCGACTACAAGGTTGATAACGGCTGGTTTAAACAGTATCTTTTAGGCTCTTGCATCTAATGTGCGTAATTCCACCCTTTCACGTCCAGTCCTGTTATGTTCCCTTCAGCCTCTGATTCTTTCTTTCAAAAAAGTATATCGTCTATGAATACTGCTCTTCGGTGTTGCCCTGTTTTACTAAAGATAAAATTTCCCTTGTAGAATTTACGAATAATCTGGCAAGACGTGTTGGATATTTGACAACGAAGAGGTATGCGCATTTTTGGTATTATTTTGTTATTGCATGCTATGTTTATGTAACTGATATTTTGTTTGAATTTTGGTTACCGATATCTAAGTATAAGAAGCTGCCGATCCGATTTAGGGTTGACACTTCCATTAAATGACAAGTTCGGCATGACATGGTCTTGCAACTACCCTGGAGAGGTAAAATAGTTTAGCTACAAAGGACGAAATTTAGTCATAGTTGGTCAGGAGAAGAAGTGCGTGGATAGGTGCAAGTCTCTCGCTTTATTCATTCCCTCCCCATAGGCGAAAGGTGTAAAACGAATGGCAGATATGCATTAAAATTTTGATGGAGCCAGAAATAAAGGATTAACTTGTCAACATAGAATTTCTTTGTTTTGTAGTAGCAATAGAGATTTTCTTAATAACAGCTTAAGTTCCTTCTGGTACAAACAGTTTAAACTTCTCCACATTGTACGCATCACACAATCTCCTCGATAACCCTGCGCATGAGCGTTTAGAAGTAATTATTCATCCATAGAGAAGTCCCCAGTGTGCATGTCCACTGTACATATTATTAAATTGCTTTCCGTAGCCCCACACATCAGCCTGCTAGATCATTCCAGATAGTACTGATTCCTAAAGAAATCTCTTCTGTGTTATCATGATATCATCTGTACATTGTATAAGAGCCTGTGTAAGAGACGAAGAACATGTTAATGATTGAAAAGCTTAGCTCTTTGATAGTGTTAACTGAGTTACCCGTTAGTATTTTACGTCGCCGTACCTTTAACTACTCCGCTTATGCCATCTCATTGTAGTACTATGCTTCACGTTGTGGACTACATCCGAAGTGGGCTGCAGATGATTCGAGAAGAAAATACAGTATAAAATTTGCAGAGACTTTAAACGCCATGCGGTAACTACCGCGTGTCAAAAGAAATTTAAAATTTTGCTGGTTGTAATATTTCCCAGAGACGAAGGAACGTAGTAAGCACGCTCTTTCATAAATTTGATAATCGATAAGCTATGTTTATTTTGCATGCGCTGTCAGCACGTTTGAGATGTTGATATAATACGTGACTAAATCGGAAATGCATTCATAGGTTTCGTGGCGGCGGCGACACACGAGGCGACGCGATAGCTTTTCGTCATACCAATACTGTATGGAAGGGGCGATCCTAATGCCCAAGCTTCAAAATGCTCTTTTGGAACCGCTTCAAAGCACTCAACCGATCAGATCATTTAAATAGCTGATTTCCGTTTCAAAACATTTATGACGCACGAGGCTACTTGATAGCTTGCTGTCAGGCTTCAATCAGCTGACTACCAATCGTTTATGACGGACGACGCTACTTGGTAGCTTGCTGTCAGGCTTCAATCAGCTGACTACCAATCATTTATGACGGACGACGCTACTTGGTAGCTTGCTGTCAGGCTTCAATCAGCTGACTACCAATCATTTATGACGCACGAGGCTACTTGGTAGCTTGCTGTCAGGCTTCAATCAGCTGACTACCAATCATTTATGACGCATGAGGCTACCTGATAGCTTCCGATATGTAGCTGGCTACCGCGTAGGCGCATGCGTCATCAGTTTTTTGTTGCAAGAATTCAAAAGTCGCAAAAGACATTTTTCCTTTCGAGCCCATGTTTTAGTAACACTTTATGATTGATGGAATGACCTTCCAGGAAGTCACGTCATACAGAGGTGACGAAAATGTGATAGACGAATAGAAAGTTGCATTTGATTTTGGAAATCCTGTATTGAGTGTGTCATTGCCACCACATGACTGAGGCCTTCAACCGTTTTGGTTTGGTCACGTATAAAAGTCAGAAACTCGTTCAAGTTGACTCTAAATATGCCTGTGCCTACGTTGTACTTTGCCAACAAGCCCCCTTTTGAAGACGGTAATTTAGCAATGCTTTTAAATGCAGCAACATGAATGAAATGATCTTTGGTATTAAAATAGCACTTTATACGCATTTAAAATCAGATGGGACAATTGAATACTGTTTTACCGTACACCCCATCCCCTGTCATACAGTCCCAGAAATCTTTAGAAGCAGATAAACAGTATATATTTTGTATGTAAAGTAGATCATTTTTATAGGGTACCTTGTTGCATTTTAAAATATTTCTTGCGTTTCGTAATTTCATAATCCCAACAAAGACGTTGAAGAACCTGAAACACACAATTTTGCCTAACCTTCGGTAAATTTTGGTCAAAAGGTGAAGTTAACGTCTCCCTAGTGTACTGTTTTATGAATCGTAGAAAGTCACACAACAATAAGTCGTTTGTTATTTACTACCTCCTTGACTATCACCCCTAGCCAACTTTGCGTTATACGTTTTGAATATATTAAATATATAGTAGCAGAGGATTTAGGTCAGACTGGTCAAATGTCCATAATCGGTTTTAATTTTTTGTTTAAACTCAGTTAAACTCTTATTTTAAAAAACTAGCTATTGTACCTGAAAGGTAATTTAACTTAAAGATCGTTAAATTGAATAGTAAGCACTTGGACGAGTTTTCCTCTTTCAAATTTGCTGATAGGACGGTAATATTTTTATTGCCTCTCCGTCATGGAAAACGGCGCGACAAAGAAATATTCT
Source organism: Carybdea cf. marsupialis auct. non (Linnaeus, 1758) (assembly GCA_010016065.2). Taxonomy (NCBI): domain Eukaryota; kingdom Metazoa; phylum Cnidaria; class Cubozoa; order Carybdeida; family Carybdeidae; genus Carybdea; species Carybdea cf. marsupialis auct. non (Linnaeus, 1758). The sequence continues at coordinate 3,376 of JAAAKL020015327.1, forward strand.
GTAACTATAGTTTTAGGTTATTCTTGTTACATAAACAGATTTTCTCGAAGAGAATACCAGTACTGTAGATTTGTAAAATAGTTTGCTCCTCATTCCAGCACGGACATCGTCATGATGCCCGATATACGTCCCAACCTGGAATGGCCTTGTTAATATATCTCAAAAAACAAGTCAGCTTATTTTCCTTGTACTATTTTTTAGGTTAATCAATACAGTCAGCTAATTCGGTCTGCCTTTTACTCTCTCATTCGGCAAATTTTGCTAGCCAGATATTACGAAGACTACTCTTCCCCCTTTTCGTATTCCATGATGTCGTCATGTCTTATACCGTCACATCGATGCAGTCTGTTCAGCGTCCCTTTTGTAACGTTTGTATCAGTGTACCCCTGTCTTTCGCAATTTCGCACCCTTGCCCTCGCTTCCACAATACGAAACGGATGACTGATATAGCTCTGTTTTTAAGTAATTCTATATGTAGTTGGTGACAGAAGTGGTGATATTTGGAGAGACATCTCTGTCGCAAATAGGCGATACATCAGTGACTGCGCATCATTATAGAGAAGACTTAACGGTGGCCTTAAATGGTTAAAGATTCCCCATTGATAATAAATAGAAAGTCAGGCAGGAATATAATTTCAAAACCTTCTTAACGACTAGCCTTAAGAGGTCTTTTTTGAAATGTGCATTTCTTAGTATTGCCAATTTTTATGATTACTAGAAATATTAGAGCCCACTCCCACTTTTGTTTGACATTCTGCGACTTCTGCAGTACTCGCTAATGTGGAACCCTATCCCCACGTATTTGTCATCCGGGAGTAGGATCGCATGAACGTTTATTTTGGGATCACTGAATGTATAGCGATAATTGGAAGTATCCATTCTGGTGACAGAAGTGGTATAGTCGACCAAATCTGCCGTCCGTTAAATGCCATTCGTATTCCATGCAGAGTAGGGCGTAAACCATTGTTTCAGGTGCATAGAGGGGAGTCACTTGACGAAGTGTTAGGTAGGTAGGCTCTGAGTTTATTTATTTTCAAAAATGCGAAATTATAAGTTTTTTTCTTCTTTGATATAACCATGGCAGGAAGGCAAGGGTGCGCTAAGATTGTTGTAGAACCAGATATCAACAGAGTCCACGATGGTTAAATAGATAAAGAGGTTGATTTAAGTGTAGCATTTATACTCTCTACCAAAGGGCGGTGAACTTCACATGAAAGAGTGGTCTCCAATATTCCTGCCATGTTTTCTTGTGTCGCACATTTGGTTTGCATCGGTTTTTTACACGATGCCTGATTGTAGCCTAAACAGACAAAGTTTCGTCGTTTTTACGTCAAATCGATTTTTTCAAGCTGGCCAAACGTTGTGTGTCTACAGAATATTCTGATCCTGAAAGTAAACTCCATTAGACTAGTATTTTTCTATGATACATTCACGTAGCCTCAAAAGCCTCGTCGGTTGTTGCTCTGACTGTGGTTTCGATATCGCATACGATGTCGAACATTCGTATAATGGCCCTTTTTATGTACATATGCGTCTGCAGGTTGCACAATGAATTTTGTCGTTCGAATGGAACTCTGGGTATCGTATGCCCATTATAACAAACCCCTCAGAAACGGGTTCAGTATTGTGTAAGTAAAACCATTGCCAGGACAAACTTAGTAGAATAGAAAAATTTTAATTTTAAGAGAATTATGATGCTTGCGCTTTATATACAATATATTGAATGAAGGTCAGTGAAGTGCGGGAAAGCTTTCGTAGACAAGGAACGTATAGAAATCTCTTTGCATACCACTATGACATTGGTATTGCGTGGTCGAAAATTGCTGATAGAATCTCCTTCGAAGTAGTAAAAATAAACTTAAGTAAGTAAGATATCTCAAGAAGATTGTATGGAAGCTTTCTACATTCTTCCATTGTGTTCGGAAACATATCAATATTCATTGAAAGTGTAGGTCGATGTGTTATGGTGTATGCTTGCAACCAGGTAAGCAACTGGATGCTGCAATCAGTCTAGAAGGGTTCTCAACGTTAGACAGAAAAGCAAACTGTTGTCTTCCCCTGATTGGTGAACATTTCAAGTACTATTCAGCACAAGTGCAGACTCCGTGAGTCTGTTATCAAATGATTTTACTGTCGTCTTTCCGAAAACTATGATGAATGATATAACCTTCTTAGAGTGGTGCGGTGTCATTCAAGGCTGCAGAATCACAGGACATATTATCGAAAATATATTTGCTTCAAGAATGGTGTTGCAATGAATTTATCAAAGAGCGTTTACCATCTTACCACCTTAACTAAAATCATTCTGCCATATCTGTCTTTTAATGTATGCAGTCTGTACTGCCTTTTTTTCAAGCTTGGACGTGTGAGTTTGGCCAAATAGGAAGTCGATCCCATGCCCAGATTGCTATCAATTGGATTTCGGAAGAAGAATTAAGGCAGAACAGAGTGTCTTAGTTACTCCCTTTTTCAAAAGGCAGACTTGCGTTTCTGTACAGTCTTTAATACTTGTGATGCTACAGCGATATTGGTAATGTTGGCGAGTTTATATTTCGGATCAAGTAACGCCATTCTCAAATTCATATAATAGAACCAAAGAATTGCTCGATGTTCCCTTTCTTATCAACTTCGTTAACGATCAAATTTGGCAAGAATTGTTACAGGCCGATAGATTGAGTACACTACACTACAGTCAAAACATGTTTTACTTGGTACTGGTGACCCATAAACACGATTTTAAATCGAGGCTATTACCAAACAATTATAGCAATCAACGGCACCCTAGCCTCGCTTCGAATCAGTTGTATTTTCTCATTAGGTTGATCCCAAGGACTGACTCAGTTGAAATCAATAACATCGACAACAGTAAGAAATCACGTCACACGCTTTGCTAAGTATTAGGAACGTCAAGCCTTGGTTTTTTGTCAAACGTCAGTCGTGAAGAAATATTGTCATGTCGGGCCTCGCTTGATAAGACTCTTGATTCACCAAACCTGCAGGGCGCATGTGTAGATCGTTTTACATGAATTTTAATTTCCAATTCAGTCCTAGATAGATTAAATTTGACTGTTAAACAGCGTTTTGGACTGTGAAACGCAGCTTGGTTTTTATACACGAATTGCATTTGTTTGTAGATGTGTTAACAGATATTCCATTCTTTAAAATCAATTGCGTTTGGATTAGATAGGTAATGCGTCCTGTTTGGAGACTTTTGTATCGTGGGCGTCCACAGGCGTGTTAAGGGTGTATAGGCTACCTTGGAAGATTCCATGTTGTAAAATTGCTGATGAAAAACTATTTCTCATTCCCATAATGGCTTTGCGCCTCACTTTAAAAGAGCCTGTGGATGCCCATGTTTGGTATACTAATACAATCGTTTTGTATCAAGCAACAGCAGTTTGTGGCCAGTGTTGCCGGATTGGGCGATTTGTGGTTGAACTGATGTCCAAAAGCCCAGTGTTTTCCGCTTAGAATTAAATGGTTACGCAGCTGAGTGAAACAGTTACTCTTGAATTTGACCCAAAAATTGTAGCATGGGGCGATTTAGGGGACAAAACTGATGACCAATCTAGTAACACCGTGGCCACACCACCTATTTTGCCACTTTGTGTTGAAAGAGAATCTACTGAAGTCTATTGCCCGCAGCTCATACTTGCCAAGTTCTTTAATATGGTTGTAGGGTCTAAGTATTCTTGGGAATCATACATCATTGCGATTATTGTATGATATAGGTGATAGGTTGGGATTATGTCAGTCCGTATTTTGAATGGTTTTTACCCCCCCCCCCATACACCCCCCCTCCTTGAATAACACTAAAGACGCTTTTGGATAAAGAGCCCATAATCCACCGTCTTGATTCGATTTGTTTGATACACTATTCCTACGGTTATCAGAGCGGGGTGCTAACAGAAACTTAAAAGATATTCTTAAAACCTGGATTATCGACTCTGCCCCTATTCCATGTTGCTTGAAGAGTGATCATGTACCTTTGAGAGGAAACTGCGATTTCAGAACCAAAAAAACATAACATTAGTCTTTCATTTCTCGTCATTAACATTAATGAGGGTTTGTTAGATGTCGACTTTGCCACTGTAAAAATATTCAAGATGTGACAGTCGTTATTGTGGCATGGAACATTTATCGAACTAGTAAACAAGTAGGCAATTCGAATTTGTAACAGTGTAGAGAAAAGGTTTGGGTGTTATATTTTGTCACAAGTAAAAATATAGAGTTGGTAGACTTTCCCTTTACCCTGTAGAAGTTTTCGTATTGGCGTGGTATGGTAGCTGAATGGTCGACGCATAACTGTTTCCGGCTCCACTCCTAGACCTAATGCCAAACCATTTTAAGCCATTTCGATGCTTCAACCCCAAATCCTTGACTGTATTAAAGAAATGGAGGGGCCCCAGAGCTTTGTTGAAGTAAATTTAATCGCAATTATTTATGAGATGTGATAAACTATGGAAAGGAAACATCTGTTGATCATATACCGCCGTGATAAAGCCCCAGCGTATATCAGACGTTTCATAAACTAGTGGGATACGGTGACCACCGTCCCGTTGTGACTAGTAAACGACAAGGAAGGCGTTCGAGTGCTTTCGTACCCTTATTACGTTTTTAAACAGACGGTAGAATTTAACCAGCATGTGAACAAGATTTCGAAAGACCTTTTCTTATTCAAGGAAAACCAAGGATATGCGAAAACAAATGGTGGATCTCTGTCCCTACCCGTAGTAGTGAATATCTCGCTAGGATGTTGGGAGAATCGAGTGCCAGCCCAAGTACTTTCAATCGGAGATTTGCAATACGAGAAATGTTGACTAGTTATGTTTAGCGATCATGTTTTCTTGCTATGATTTGTGTTGGAAAACCAGCCCCTCTCATCTTCGCTTGTAAAAGCGAGATACGTATGATGTCAACATGGGGTAAATTATGATAGTGGTTTCCTTAGGTTATACTTGGGCCAAGAGTACAGGTCGCTCTGACCTTTTAGATCCCTATGTCCGTCCTTGATTTGGTTTTCAAATTAGTTTCTTGAATGCCTTAAGGCGCGGGTGTGATCGTTCCACAGTTGGTGAACCGATTCCAAAGCAACATCTCTAGTCAGAGAAAAGTTTTGGACAGGTTATATGCCAAAAGGTTTTAATTTCAGATGAGGTTTCGTGTATTGGGGGACTTCGGGAGTTATGTTTGCGGAATTTCAGTATCTCAGCTCGGGATTTTTTGACACGGCAAAATAAATTAAAACCTGGCAAATATTTTTGTGATTAAAATTAGTCTGCAGTAGTATAAATTACGATAAGAGCAACGACTTAGCATTTCTTTCTTCTGCGTACAGTAACATCACACCTTTTATTCAGTTGTCTTGTTTTTATGCTGCCAACCCCCTTCTGTTCACTGCACGCATCGGATTGGCTCGTTTTAGGGAGCATTCCTGTTTTACATTTCCACTCAGTGTCAACGACAGAGAATAAACTTGTAAATGAGGGTGCGTACTTTTGTAGGCGTGTCTTGTCTTCGTGGCTTGTTATATTTATTTTGGAGGGTAAATCTTAGTAATATGAAAGCAAAAATTTGCTGGAGGGATTTTGAAATTTTATGTCTTTAGCTGTTTGTTGTATTCGGATGGAAGGGGAGAACCTGACAGATGGAAAATCGGTCTTCCTTTTATCTCCTCCTTTTATGGAACTAGGAGAAAAGCTTCGTATTGTTCGATAATGAGAAAATATACATCACAACAAAATAATGAAACTAGTTGTCTTTGCTCAAGTATGCTTCAAGGGTCTCCTGCTTTCATTTTCACCCTGTTTTCGCTGAGGGGGTTAATTCCTGTTGCTCTCAGGAAGCGGGCTGGTGCTACTTTGTGGTTGTAAACATAGGAACAGCCGTATTCCATTGAGAGAGTTTATGAGGCGCGTGTTTTATTTATTTTCTATTTCTATTATGACCGTAATCATTCGATTTACCGCACCCCGGAATAAGCGCACCCTTTCGAGCAAAACTTTGCAATAAGCGCACCCCCTCGGTTAATCGCACCACCAGGTGATGGTTGAGAACAAATATATCGATATTCTAGAATATAATTTAGATGAAGAATCTTATCCGTTAATTTTGTGACAAGTGCACTCCCTCAAACAAAAGCTCCCCCGAATAAGCACACCCCTCAAAATTGAGAAAATTAAATATAGCACCGTGCGGTTAATCGAATAATTACGGTATTTTTAATCATTTCACTCTGTTCGAGGCCGAAACCACTACTAGGAGCGGCGATACTTTTACTCTTCGGAAGACCATCTAATAAAGCTTGCTATTCATGCTTGCCATTCATACTGTTCATGCTTGCAGTCCCCTCCCTGTCCTTTCTCCCGAAATATTGTTTCCCACTTCACGAGAGCTAATGACCGAGCACAGTACCTCGGGTATCTTGGCAGGCAAGCTCAGTGTCGGTTCGAACTCACGACCCTCTGATGGTGAGTCTGGCACTCTACCACTATGCCTATACCACTTTTGTGTATTGCTGTTTTAAAGTCAGCATTTCCAGTGGAAGTGATTAATTAAAAGGATCAGTTTTGGGGAGTAATATCGAATGGATTTTAGACAAATAGACATCATCAAAAGCAGAAAGTTTAATATCTGATATCATCGCTCGCAAGGAAGCGCGGAAACATTCTTTTGTTTTATTGTATTGTATTGTTTTATTTTATTATTACAGCCAATCAAATTACAGATAGAACCAAAAGTGGAGTATGATTGGTTAGTAAAGAATCTGAGCGGTTTTAGTAGATTCGTGTTAGTTTACGGTTGGTTAGTTGTTAGTTTACATTAATTTGTCATTTCCATTACAACATAAAAAAGCGAATTAAGTGTTGACCTGCACAGCCGAATCAAGTTACAAGGCGATTTATTTGATTATCCGGATCCATGCGTTCCTGCTATTTCCGAAAGGCGCACCCTAGCTTCATGTGCTTTGCTGAAAAACTGCAGTAATCTCACTTGTGTGTTGCGCTGAAGAATAAGGATTTTCCTGCTAGACAGTGAGACGTCTGGGATACGATCTCTTTTGATGCATGCTTTCTATGGATGTGATGGCTTCTTTCAGAATACTCAAAACGGTTTCGAAGAACCTTCATTTGCTTCCTTTTCTGGTCCCATACAGCATATTCAGTATTCCCATAGCGCCTATGCTGGGCCCATAACCTCTTACGAGTTTGCGCGATGTTATGAAAGAGGAATGAATCGTACATCCTAACAGCGAGAATACTTACCAACTCATTCAAGAGCTTTACTATTAAACAAAGCATCCATAATGTTCATACTTATAAAACAACAGGCTCGTGCAAGACACATCTACTGATTATTATCCACGGAATAATGATGTAAGGCACTGGGGCTCAGTACTAAATAGATCTAAGGTGTTTAACTGTTTAACACCTGTGTAAGGTATCTAGGCTTTGAAAACGAAAATGCTTTCGGTTAGCCTATGTCATGCCAGTTTGGTAATCGCCACAAATTGTTATAATTCTCCGTATCCAACATGATTTTTAAAACCTTGTACCTACTACATGATTGTTTAGAGGATTTTCCATCGCCAACTTTAGCCGCAATCTGTAGTCAACAGTTTTCCCTATTTTAAGACTATCTAGTTCACCAAGTACAATACAGTTGGCTGTTCTTTTGCTAACTCTGAAGTTCTTTTTACAGAACTCCACGTTAAATGATTCTGGAATGGCACTGTACTGGTATTACCAGGCATCACATTGGGCTGGACTGACTAGCTGTTCAAACAATTCTGCCTGTATGTCAATAAGCAGATCACGTTGTTTACTTCTATTTGAGGGACTGAACATAGCATGTCTGGCTTTCGATATTGGTTTTGCCTCAGCCTCTTCAAATGTACTATAGAAGTAGATTTTAAGTTTTACGATCTCTGGTGAAACATAGCTCCTAAAAACTGAGTCATAAACAGTTAAGTTTTGGGGGGTTTTTTTAGTAGGCGTAGTATCATACAAGGTTAACAAAAGCCACTAATTGTATGTACTAGCATAGAGGTAAACAATGTAGATAGTAAGAGAGAGGGGGAAAGGAACAACTAACACTTCCTGCGTCCCTGTATGTAATTAGCACGTTAGCTAAACTATAACTTGCCTCTTTTATTATTTAGGTTCGTGC
>JAAAKL020015328.1:0-11544 GCA_010016065.2 Carybdea cf. marsupialis auct. non (Linnaeus, 1758)
AATATAAAAAAATATAAAAAAAAAAAAATAAAATAAAATAAAATAAAATAAAATAAAATAAAATAAAATAAAATAATATAAAATAAGGTAAAATAAAATAAGATAAAATAAAATAAAATAATATAAAATAAAATAAAATAAAATAAAATAAAATAAAATAAAATAATGATAATAATAATTCCAGACATGTAACTCTCACGCCGCCCCTTCCATTGACATATTTTTGGTACGTTACTAACAACCTTGATTATTTACATCAACAGAATAAGTGTATGACGGCTACTATACCTGGCATTCCGCCTTCATAGTATTTATTGGATCCAAAGGTTCCACTTCCTCGAGACTGTCATAAGTACGTGGCATCAACAAGGAGTATTCAGTGTACTGCTTGGCCTTTTCATGCTGCAAAGACAAGTAGTAGATCAACATATCAAACATGGTAACATGGCAAATAGCTTGTCCAATTGAACTGAGAACACACTAATATCAACTAACAACACATTAATATGATATCACTCGGAAAAACAATGCTGTGTATTTTGTACGACCATGCTTCACAAGACAAAGCTTAGACTAGTACTGCTATGTGAAAACAAGTGCTGGATGATAGGCAGGAGGGAGGCGTGCTATCGAGGTCTGAGATGCGAACGTTGAAAACGATCAGCAGTAACCGATCTTGACCTCATAAGAAGTCAAGCAGTTTCAGGCCAACTTGGAGTGGAAAAGATTGTTTAAAAGTTCTTCTGGCAAGACTGCGTTGGTTTGGAAACGTCAGCAGAATAGGTAGTGCAAAAGGGATATAGTGAGATAACAAGTGGTAGGGCAAAGACGGAGGGAATAACCACGAAAAAGATGGATGGGCAATATGAGGGTGGGCATGAAGGACCTATGACTGCCACATTTGTTTAATGTCCGAAAATTTGATTTACGAAATTTATGACATTTTGATATCCAAAACTTCAAAGTCAGAAACTTTGATGTTCGAAATTTCTTGCGCTTAATTTTATGACATATTATCTTTACAAATTATCAGTCTATTTGAGTTGTAAGGGATCAAAACGAGAGACAAATGTATTCTTTCAAGCAGCCGGTAGATCAGTTCTGCTGCATGGTTCGTCTGCCTAGACTTTTGACAACAACTGGAAGAATTACAAGTATATTGACAAGACTCCAAATTGCAAGTATACTCGCATGATTCAAGCACTGCTTTATATGCCTTTAGAGGACCACCCGGCAAACATGTTATATGCAGCAATCTCCACGTTACTAAGGGTACATGCTAGGATTCTCATATCATTGCTGGTAACAGCAAGGCAACATTATCAAAGATGCAGTTCTTCGGGGGCCTCGTCATGGACACAATATAAGATTTTTAGTTCGACGTAACTTTATTCAAAGGAGAAACATGAGCTGCAAAAGCTACATAAATGAGCGACATATAGCGACTGCCATTAACAGTTGATTGTTACCTTCGCCACATTCCATCTCTGAATGAAATGTCTTGCCACATCTCTAGCCGCCGCTCCATAAACCACAGACGAAATGTCATGCCACGGCATTCGAACGTGCTGCTTTCGATCCAAAGAATCTTCGAACGGCTTGTCCAATTGTTCGAAATCTTTAACAAATGGATTCGAATAGTCCTTGCCAATGAAATACTTCGCCGTTCCTGACACATCTCCATCTACGGAATCTATTTGTTCAGGTTTTGCCAATCCGGTGTCAAGGAATAGACCAGCGACGCTGAAAATGTTCCTCTCCTGTAGAAAAAGTAGTGGGATGTGGTAAAAATGGCAATAGATGTTAAAATACGCAGATTAAATACACCATTACATGAGATATGGAGGAGGTTGTAACTGCTTGATGAGGAGCCCTATTACAGAGCTAGGTGGTTTCATGGTGATTGCTTGTTCAGATAATGAAGAGATAATTTAACCGAGTTGCGTTTCTTGACGGGGACAAATTTGTCATGATTCGCAAAATCAGTTCCTGCAAACAAAAAATGACCAAACAAATAAGACATTTTTCATTTTCATAACAGTTGAAACAGTATGTGGTTTTCTGAAATTTGACGTACCATACAAAAACCTGGTTTACTATGAGTTTTTGATAATTCGTCAATTTCTTATTACTGCATATGTAAGAGTAAAAATCACCTTTCATAGAAAATAGACTAAGATTTTCCACGAATGTTTTAGCTACAACCAAAAGAAAAAAAAGTTGAATAACTTCTAGTAGCAATGAAATCCATATTCCATGGAATATCCATAGATTTACACTTTCGGGAAAATCATCTGATTTTCAAGAGTCTAGCCTAATCCCTTGGGAAACTCAAATTTTTGTGTTGTTTAAGTCAATGATACATCCATTCATGCCTAATATGATACACAGTACAAATGTATCTCTAGGAAATGTGTGAGCCCTTACAATTTTCTGACAATCTATACAGAACAACTTTTTTCAAAGATAAATTCTTGATTTAAATCACTGGGTTAAGAAGCTAAGTTCGAAAAAATAATCTGATGTAGACCAAGCAATCCCTGATTGATTCTATACTTTCATTCTGAACTACCGTCGATTGGCTCAAGAGCGATATATGCCTCTGCGGCATAACTTTTGCATATGAGTCGATAGAAAATTCTGTTAGGCACGTTGAATACTTAAGGAACGCCAAGATACGATAAAAGGCTCACTGTTATGGCAAAGATCCGCATTTTTTCCTGCCAATGACCTGGAGTCTTTTACTTTCTATACTTTGTACTTCACGGAGTAAAGCAATTTGATTGACATTGGTGGCAAGGTGTCAGGTTCCGCATAAGAAAGAGTAAGAGCAGAAGCAAAATGCTATGGGTAAAAGCAAAAACGAGTTTTGCTCTGGTAGCAACGACTCTATAGGTGTAAAGAAACTTAGACAGTAGTCCTCCGACTAGGGTTCTCTCTCTTCGCTCCCTCTGAAGATTTTCCCTAGATTTGCACATGTGCAAAAGTGATCACTTCTTAGCATGGCCTGAGGCTCTTCAGATATTATGTAGCATTCGTGGGCCTGGTCGCTTTGCGGTAATTTTCACAATGTAACTATTTAGGGAGAGTGGGGATTCGTGGCTGTTAATGTAACAAAACAACCAAAGTATTGGGTAAGGGGGGGGGGGGGGCGGCGTCAATACCTCTAAGCAGAAGAGGTAATCCGAATTCATCACCTAACCGAAATCCGATCTTCTTTGACAACCTTTGAGGAGGTATAATCTAATTTCTAGATGAAGGCTTTATTTTTTCGTTTCATGCTGGTATCACTTTTATTGGCAATTCAAGCTCGCTCGGAAAGGTCTTTTCTCATGTTAATCTTGCTTTATAGCGGTAGGCCCTTCCGACGTAAAATAAATTAACGAGGAAGCATCAAACACTTCATCAATCAAAATGCAGGGGGGGGGGGGGCGTTCATGTCATAGTGACTTCATAGATGGAGGCTCTTCTTTATTCACAACATGACTAAGCGTTACATAGGAGTCGGGGGCAAATATGACCAAATTATCTCGCTACTTAAAAATTAGATGGTCCCAAATTAACATGTTAAATAATTAACGTTCGTTCACAACCAACCAAACGATATCGTGCATATTAACAGGCTCTCTAGCAGATAACTTACCAATGGTGTAAATAAGTCCGGTTGAGCTGATCCAAAGTCTGTTAGACGGTGATTGTGATCATCCCACCGTCCGTAGCACAAATCAACACCTACAATACAAAGAAGTACAGTCAACATAGTTACATATATACAGCATATCGCAGGAAACACGATATTTGCCAGAAGAGTTGCATACCCCCAAGCAATAGAATTCCAACTTTTAAGCGGTCAAAACACCCACATTTTCATATTCTTACATAAAGATAGTTGGGTACCAAAGAAATTAAAATCGAACCAAAATATCTAAAAAACAGTATTCACGATAGAATCTATCCACCGTAAATTGGAAAGAAAATGCAGTTCCTATCGTCTTTCAAGATGAATAGTTTACACCATGAGTGCATCCCTTATTTACTGAACTTCACACTCATTCAAACCCTAAATTCCAAGCACACGTCTTTGACGGGGATGGGAACTGGCACAGTACAATGCCAATTTCATCCTAGTCATTACGGTTAGGTTGCCAATTTCACATGTTTGAGCCCTTGCTCGTAAGCAGTGTAAAGATATGAAAAATAAAAGTGCTGTATATTGTTCCAAAGACATGCCTCAATGAAATGAAAATGGGCTTTACACCTCAATTTGTGCTTCTCTTTGAGTTGAATAGTTGAGAAAAAGGGTTACTAACTATGCAATGGAACTTCTCGTACCCCTTCGTTTTGGCCTCCATATATTGTTCTTATCTTGGAGGGAGTGGCATCGGTGAGATATTGCTTGCCACTACAATAAGGTGGTACGAAAGTTTGATTTGGTCATTCAGAACTAAATATTCAAAGAAATTTCCTTAAACCATTTCCTTGTACTGAACGAAATAACTGGTTTGGAGCCGGAAATTGATGACCCTTCATCATTCACTTTATCGCTGCAGTGAGGCTGCAGATCAGACAAAATGCAATTAAGAATCAGTAGCAATTCAATTAGATGCCAATGCCGTATTACAACTTCACATATATAAGTAAGGCTTTCATATTCTTACTTGCGATTTTGCAGGCCCCACCATTGTCTCAAGTAAATCTATTTACTCCAAGATTACAGGTTTGTACACAATGGAGCACAGTGATGCTAGTTATATGTTATAACACAAATTTTTTGCATGGACACTTCCAACTATCATCAGAAAAAAACAACTTCTCTTCCACAGAAACACAAATTGGAGTGTACCCTTTATTGCTTACCTCCTACGAACGCAATGCTCTGATCAATGCATACAATCTTTTCATGATGAGCCCACAAGAATGTCCCAGAACCAGGCACATGGTCTGGATGCCGCATAACCTGGAGAAGGGCAAATTGGACCAAAAGATACGTTCTTAACACAGCCATAAATAAAATGACTCCCAAGCGTGTATGGTATATAGCGGCAATCATAAGTGATAACACCTTAGTGCAAATCGGACAAAGAGACAACCTTTTTGGCTTAAGTGGCTATTGGCTCTATTACCAAAAGGGCTAAGAGCTAACCGGCTACATGAAGCGCGCTACCAAGTAGCTTCGTGGGCCATACATGATCAGTAGCTCACTGCATGTAGCCTGGTCGTAGGCTACCGCAGCTTGACTATGAAATCAGTTTGATTCCCAATACTGCGGCTTGCAATGCAATTAAAATGAAAGATCAACAGACAAATGACATAAAGCGAACTCATACTCATTGAGAACTTGTTGTCATGTGGTAATTCTGCTGACAAAATGGTGATAAAAACAACGTTTCACTACAAGGGTTACAAGGGTTTGGTAGTATGGTTCAGTGCTCCCTTATGGGATCTTGTCCTACTGGGTACCCCTATAAGATGAGCAAATGGGCATCATTGTCATTTGGCCTAACAAATCGCCTTCTCATCAGTTGAGAATGTGTTATACAAAATCATACCAATTCAGGCTTATGCACGAGTTGGAACGGCAGCTGACGTTCAGAACTGACTTCGTCTCTTGCTACAAATTCCGAGTGCTCCACTACGTACATTAAATTGAGAGGTCAATGGCAACGTTGAATTCTTGTTATAAGACTGATAAAATCGATTTAAAGTTTTTATAGGCATAGAAAAGGCATGGCATACATCTACTGCAACGATCAAGACTATATCCAACTGGGTTTTCATACCTTAACATTGCTGCCGTGCAGTCCTTGAAGAACTTGCTTGGAATAAAAACTGTTTATCGATAACGTCATCTCCAGTTCTTTATACAGCAGTACATAGATCTTTACCCCACTCTCTGCTTTCTGTTTTAAAAGGGAATCAAGTCGCCATCTCGAAAAGTGGTCTACAGGTCTTTTCAAGTGTAGCTCTGGGCTCAACCTGGTGATATGGTGAAAGAAAATCACACAAAAAATCAGTTTCCAGTGCAGATGCAAAGGTGTGTTGACGGAATCAATACAAAGCATTTATTGGATATTCTAGGCTAGTCTACTCGAAAATAGGTTACATCAAACAACCCTGAAAACTTTCGCTGACTGTCTTGAAGCTGCCATGCAATTACCACTGATGCTGTTGAAGTCAGGTATGTAGAGAGTTATGTTAACGAGGTACATACTAATAAATTTCTCACGATGTAAGCTCACACTGTTATTGCTTGTAGTAAGGAACCATGTGCTAAGGCCTTTTGATACAGGAAATTATGCTCACGAAGATGGACGATACTGGTGGATATTGTAGGGTGGTCTATAACATGTAAGCATGTGAAGCAAATGTTTTCCTGTTAATGTCTGCATTATATACCCCTGTATTGCAGAATCGTGCGTCGTAGGGAAGCACACTTTTGAAAAGTACGCTGTGGAAGCCTATTCTATCAAATCTGATGTTGTGGAAGCTACTGTTCTATCAACTTACGCCATGGTATGAAAACTTGTGCTAAGGAACATGGATAAAAAGATGAATAAAAGCGGAAAGGACCCAAAATGACTAAGCCGTGCCTGACAGAGTTCTGGATCAGAGAGATACGAAGACTGATGTTGAACTATAATCGATCTAAAACAAGAATCAGTCTAGAAAGGCACAGAAAGACAGAGAAACGCTTTAAATTATTATATATAAAGAAACTTATATTACGGATAATTCAGCTAGCCTTCTTCAGAGTTGTTACAAAGATGAGCTTAAGAGTTCGTTAAAAACCCTGGATCTTTTAAAGCCTATTTTATAAGCAGTTACACTGTAAAGCCACAGCGTAAACAGTTACTTTTGTAATGTTATGGTGTCGGCACTCAACAAAAAATGGTTAAAGCTACTCTAATCTATGTCACTTCAGTAATTCACGGTAAAAACAAGCTGGAAGTACATACCAAGAAACTCTGGACAACTATTTTTGAAATACATTACTCTAGATGGCAGGCAGTGGCAGCACCGTGCTTGACACCGGCAGCTTTCAAAATGTGTACTAATTCCCCTGACTTCTGTATGCCTTATGACTTATTTGCAGTTAAAGTAAAGGAATGCCAACATGCTAAGAGCATGGGTTCTTGTGGTGGCTGGGCACAGTCTAGGGAAATGTAACTTACCACCAGTCAGTTATGAAAATCTCCTCCTCTGCTCTTTCAATTGCATCAGCTACAGCTGCTAAATGACCAGAAGCATCGACAAACCTTGTAAGAAAATGACAAAAGGATACTTTTTACGAAAGGAGGAAGGGGAATGTTTTGGCGGCGGGCTTCAAAAAATACTCCATCAATCACCCTGAAAAAAAATTATTCGTATCTATTTGATGCTCTTTAGGGATTTTTTATGTAACAAGAATTGAGAGGAAGATTGGAATAGCAAGCTTCTATCTTTGCAAGAAAAGAAGGCCGATAACTTGGTAAAACTGTATATTCTATGTTATACTGCAATTGAGATAAAGGCTGTCACTGTACATCAGCATGCACAGCACTTATGTATGAAGGGGGCCTCCAAGTCACTACAAAGAGGGGCGAAACCTGACGAAAAAAATCTTCATGCCGCAAACGACAAAAATTCTATAAAATATGGGTCATGTACAAGTTGGCCCCTATCAGAAATGCTAATGTAACAGGGCTGGGCAGCCCCCACGTTAAGACACTTTGGCGAAATGTATGTGAGTTGCATAAATATTCATATATATACATTCTTGGGCTTTGGTTACCATTGGACGTATGTCTCTCTTCTGCACGGTGCAAATGATTCATGGTGATGGTCCTTTATCCACTCGGCAGCAGGCCCTGCCATGTGCTTTACTATCGAAGTCATCCATTCCCTATCAAACATGAAAGGTGAAAAAGTAGCGTAAAAAGACGTAGCGAAGTTCAGCACCATGACAGAGTGAATCAGCAACATTATACACAAAAAGCACAAAACACGGCCTCTTGTGTTTGAAATAAGCACTAGTTATTTAGGACGCAAATTTACAACGAACAATTTCACTGCGCACGAATGTTGTAGACTTTGTAAAGATATTGTTCAAACGGGCTTGACAAGGCTCTTCAAGACAGAGAACACCAGACTTATAGAGTGGACCCACTCGACAAATATATACATGTTTAAAAATCAATTGACCTCGCTATTAAAGGCTCTACTGAGCTCGACTTCACGCAGCAAGGTGCACAAATAGGTTCGACTTCATTCAACAAGGTGTACAAATAGGCTCGATTTCACTCAACAAGGTGTGCAAATAACTCGTTTGGAAAAGGCCCAACGCAAAATTAGGGATCAGGAATATCAAGAGTAAAATTAAATACCTTGCTTCTCTCCTTGTAAAAGACTCCAACCGCAAATGCCTACAAAATGAACAGTAAAATGATATTTTTACTGCTACAATTACCGGGGGAAGGTTGAGTACCCTCATGAATGCAATTGATATATTAAATGGCAGTTTTAATGCAGCAAAACACAAAAGATGGATTCCCACTCGAAGTCTCACCAACAGTCTGTGACACACTACTATGACAGAGTGTTCCATCCCGGTGGTGACATTTTCACTTTTCTCTAGTGTCTCATCGTACTGTGAAAAGAGAAGTCTCTCCTTTATCATTGATAAACTACCCTTGACTGTGAACACCCTGAATGGGGAGAATTGGATTTCGATGTAAAACAATTTTCTGGATCGTCTCTAGCAACGTTATCACGAGGATTCCCAAGCCAATCAGACGTAATTACTCTTCTTTGGTATCAACTATAGTTCTTCAAGCTCGAAAGACAAGAGTACACCCAAAATCTTCCAGTGAATTATCTCTTCTGAGCATGAAAATTATCAAAGTGGTTCTTGATTACTTAATCAGTTGGAGGGCTATACTTCCACAAAATCATAAAAAGCAGCAACTGACCTTAACAACATGTTGAGCTGGATAGTAATGCAATGGAGTGCTGTCTAGAGAGTGTTTGGAAGTCAGGAAAGCTTGTTACCTGGTCGTCGAACCCCAGTAGATGGAGCAACCTTCTGCAAATGCCAGTCTTCCCAATTCCAACTCTACGTCTACATCCTACGTTCCCTAGTGGATTTTCAATCTAAGCCCTAAGTACCAGCCCTATCATACGATCTTTTAAATGCCTGACAACGTTGGTCTCACTCAACATCACTGTTCTTAACGCAAGAACTACAAAGACGGCATTCTGTTCACATTACACTACAGATAATTTGTCGTTAAGATATTATGTATTTACTAACAATCCTTAAACAAACCCTAATGGAAAAGAGAAATGACTATAAAATATTGTGTCTTATAGTAACAATTGATTCTGGCCTTTCATAGTTCTACCATTGGCTTAATGGCTAAGAATATCTTCGTGAGAATCAATAAGTAACAATACACACTATACAATGTTTTGATGATAAAAAGCAGTACATATGGCAGTGTATCCCGTAAATATCGTATACCTCAAATAAAAGGTTAGCCTTACAAATGGTTTTAACTTGGTCAAAAAAAACGCGTGAAAACTGCTCATTAAGGATTTATTCTCATGCAAAACAAAGCCCGGCTTTTGCTTTAGCTTCGTAGTTGGTTGTTTTGACGGAATGGTTTGAGACTCGTGCTACATTAAACATTGTTTATCAAAGAAATGCGCGTACGACGTAATCTAAGAAAAGAACTCCCATGATAGTAACTATTGCGTCAGTGACCGCTGATCAATTGAAAGGAGGATAAACAGAAGAAAGAGTCAGCATAACAGTGGAGTCTACAACCTGCTGATGGGCGAACGATAGTCACCCTGGTAGTTTCAAAGTAGCATAATCGCATTACATAACAACAAAAAAGATCACACCTTGATTCGTTAGCAATCCAGAGTCCGTTGGAGACTCCTGTTTTACCTCTCCCGCACATCACTGTAAAGCTGACATCAATAAGCAGGACATCTCGGATAATCTGACTTCTTGGACTGTGAGAACATAAACAACGTACGACAAAAATATCAGGGCACTTAAATTCGTAACGATATAGATTCAGATAAACAATACTGCAATACATAAAATATATTGCCCCCCTCCCCCCCCCCCCCCCCCCCATAAATGCGAAAATTTCCAAACGTTTCCACATTAAAAAGTAATCCTTGGGTAATCAGGGTTCCTTCAGTAGTCAGGGTTCCCAGCTTACAAGAGATGTCTTGTTAGTAATATATGACCGTCAAGCAGGTCTAATAGGAGGCATTGACAAGTAGAACCGCGCATTGGCCCATTAGACCCTTGCGTAGCCCTTTCCCGTATCCCACATGGCGCGAAGCACCCATGGTAAGTACGCATGATTTACACCGTGCGCAACAGTGGATAGAAGTGTGTACATGCATTGATGAATAAATCAGTTAAATATATCACGTTACTTACTTCAAATAGGCAATAAAACTGTCTTTCAAGATAAGCCATCTAAAATTAAGAAAAAGAGATGAAAATGTACACGTTTCCCAGCATTACCTAGAACACAAGTTCCTAAACACTGACCATCTAAAGCCGATATTTACAACTTACAAATTTCAGCAGCAGAAACTTCATTGCTTATTACATATTCACCGCGATTATACACTCACACTTAATTAAATTACGATGTCCCTCTTTGGCCGAGCTCGGTCTTAAAGTGCTCCATGCTCCAGTAACAAGTCCCATGTACATGGGCAGCACCCTAGCCCCTTTAAAGGCGAGTGCATCGCATTAAAATCGCATCATCTCTTAGGCCGGGTTCACATTGGTTTACGTTTTAAGTTCTCAAAAGCTCCCAAGGAAGATTGACAATGATGCAAGCATAGTTTATGGCTCGAGTGGAATATATGTGAAGCATTTTAATACTTGAAATTCTGGATCAGTGAAAAAGTATGAGTGGTGATCTCAGTTGTCGCCAGTTGAAATTTATATCTCGATTAAAAGTAAGGAACATCACTTTCTGTGCTACCTATATTTTATTTCTTTCGGGTGATGCTATGACGAAGCTTGCAACTGTAAAAGATCTATGTACAGTTTGCTCTAAAGGATGCTGAAGAAACCAGAAAGCTATTCAGAGCAAGTAGTGTGATGGCAGGTTTCATCTCAAGTGTATCAACATGTACCGAGTATAGTCAACTTTGTAGATATTTTACGGCTGGCGAATGTATGAGTTGTCTATACACCAGTATGGAATATAAAGAAAACATTTAGCTTCAACAAGGTGGGTACAAGAGGCCTAAATATACGTACGGAAATGAATTCTATTCTTAACAAAAGTAGAATAAAGTTTGTCCATGTAAACTTAGTGCCGTTGTCTGATCATCTTGGTCAGCGGATGTGTTACTTGACAAAAATGGAATTGCTGTACTTGCAGAAACTGAATCGTGTCTTGATTTCAACATTTAATTATCGTGTTTAGCTTGTAGTACACTTATGACAGGTCAGAGTTACTCAGTACTGGTCTTCAGACAAGACACGACAAGACAAGCAAGAGCAATTGGTCTTTTGAGACA
>JAAAKL020015329.1:0-11544 GCA_010016065.2 Carybdea cf. marsupialis auct. non (Linnaeus, 1758)
GAATATCAACAGAGTTTTGACCAGAGATTTTTGAGATTCAAACGCCTCTAGTTTAAACACTATATACACTACAGGTCCGCTACTTTTGGAAACAGCCTATTTCAAGCTTGGTTTTCGATATCTGGAGTCAGATTGTACTATTTCTAAGACTTATGATTTGTGACGTCATCCCTTTCCCTCCGCATTGTTGTGGGAATGTTCACGTGCATATTATGAAAAGGATATTATAAATGATTTCTAAACAGGAGGAGAGTAGGTGTTGATTGTGGTAACATTTTTACAGTTACGGTTGTCCTAAAATTCATACTTGAAAACATTGCACGATGATCATGACTTTGTGTGATGAATATCTAATGACTACAATAGGGTAAGTTGCAAAGTAACTAGTTTTCGATAAGTCATATGTTTATATATTTATCTCACCGTAGCCGGATAGTACATCACACAGTACAACATCGACAACAGATTATTGTGGGGATCTAGATGAAGTATTGAATTCACCTGCAGCCGGGGAACCTCAATCTCCTAGATCCAAGCAACAACTATCTATCTATTCGACGTACCCCCCAAACGGAATACAACGCCACCGAAGGACATATCCTTCCATATTTTTAAACGAACATTTATCATCGCCTAGTGAAAATGGAGTTCACGAGGAAGAGGAAGGATTCGAAGGTTTTGGAGAAAGAAGTGACGGGGAAGACAGTATTTCAGCACATTCAGACTATTCTGGGAAAAGGTTAGTGACTTTATCCTCATTTTCTTATTCTAGGTTGGAAGGGTTTCTTGGTGCGTAGGTGATGCTTTCCAATTGAAGGTCTTCACGTGTTATTGGCGTGACATGGTTATACTTCTACACATCGAAATGGAAACAGTTTTCCTGTTTTCAAAGGAATCACCTCTCCCTTTCCAATATGAGCTTTTTGTTATTCTAACGCAGAGGTGGTCCAGTAGTGCTGAACTTGCATTACAATTAGGTCAACCGGAGTTCAATTCAAGGTCGAGGTGCAAACCCTCCATCTTTACGGAGTCGTAGAAATCGAGTATTGTCAATTCTTGGGGGGGAGTGGGCAACGTTTTACCAGGGATTAAAGAGGTACCACCACTACCAGAGACGGACAGCAACTAATGAAAGTCAGGCATTCGTATTGTCTCTTTCTAATGTCGACATTCTTCTTCTTCTTCTTCTTCTTCTTCTTCAATCACTACAAATCACTACATTTATTAACATGCCATAAAAGCAAGTACCCAGTGAGGTTGTTCTATTATTTGTTTTAAGCTGATGAATATTCTGCACCGTTTTAGGCACTTTTATTAGGCACTATTTGTTATACTACCGCGTCATATGGCTATTTGGTCTTACATGTGCAATAATAACGGCTAAAAGAGTGAAAGCTAACCATTTCAGTCTTTCCTGTTTCTGTTCACTTTATTCAGCCCATTACCGTGGCACTGATCTACTGTTATGTCGTACTGTTGATTCTGGGAGCCAAATATGTGGTGGATTTGCGTAGAAGTTAATATTGGGCGCTTGCAAGTGGAAGAAAACTGTTTCTATCGGAAGTTTTGAGCGTTTGCAAGGTCAATTTGTAACAAAGAGTCATTGACTACAATCAGGGCGATCTTCAAAACGTTATTAACGTTATTAAGATCGCCCTGACTACAATCCAAATTCATATTTCTTTATTGCTCTTGGTAAGTCAGCGATGCATTGATCAAGGTCGATGTGCATTTCGGTGGATGTTGGGTTGCCAAGCAAGGAGCAAGGTGCCATTTATTAGACTGTAAATCGTTTTCACCTGTAATGAAAAAAGTAATAATTTCTAGGATTGTTTGTGTATCGGATACGATGAAAGCATCATATACTCGTTAGTCCCATCAGTTTTTATTAAGACTGTAAAGTAGAGGAATTATGGTAGTTCATATTTGACAGCCCACAATTCATGGGAACTCTACATAGTAAAACGCAATTACCTGCCAACAAATTCACTTAATATATGCGTTACCCTCCAAAGAAAAGTGGTTTTCACGCCGAAGGATAATGCGCAACAAATTATGTTGAGTAGTACTGCCTTTGAAACGTACATCAAGGTAACTAAATTCTACTTCGGAAACAAACCATCACATCAGAGATCTCTTTCAAGGTAGTGGGGGCCAACAAACAAGAAAAGGTTTCCGATAATGGGATATTCATGTAGTCAAAGCTTACAGAAGTGTGGAACCGGTGGAAGGATTTAAAAACACAGTTTCAGACTTGCAGACTTTACAGCCAAGTATTCCTTCAGCAACCGAGGATTATACACTTGATACGATAATAAGAATGCTGGCCACTTTCAGATTAGATGCTGCGTCAGGTTATTTTGACAGTATCGGATTATGCCTACATAAGTAGTACTTTCTTATTTGCGTAGAGCGCTATAAAATCGGGTCATCCTCAGGGAAGTAAAAATATTTGAATACCTCTTGCCGAGACCGTCTGTTTGGATATTACTCAGATATCCAACAGAAACTTTTGATCAAAATCAAATTTTGAGTATATAGTGACAAGCTCAAAGGTTTAAGGTGATATATTTCAGTGTTCTGAAATTCTCCTATCCTCTTAAATCCCAATGAATTAAGAGTTTGCTTGCTGTCATTTATTAGAAAAAGACCGTTTTACTGGCGACGCCATGGAGTGAAAAATAATAAGTGGAGAAAAGTCGTATCGCTGAACGACCTGGACCTGGGCTCGAAGAAGGAAACCAATAGGGGGCAAAGCTTGTGGCTACCCAAACGCGGAAAACCACCCCAGAGGAAGGCTGCTGTGTTCTCCCCATGTTAGGCGTCTGATTTCTCCCAAAATAAACTAATGAATGTTATGCAACTCCAATCTTAACCGGTATCCGCGCCTGTTATCATTTCCAACCATGACACAAATATTGATTTTCCAGAAAAATACATTCTGATCAGGCCATAAGGCTCCTTCGACCTTTTTATACCAGAGTTGAGTCAACCTTATATTTTGTCATCCTTAGTTATTTTGGGCTGGACATTGAAATTGGGCAACCGTTACGTCATTTACTGTGGAACAATCTCGATCTTCCTTGTCGGTTGATTGATCAGTTTCGTACAGGACGTTCAGTTAAAAAGGTTTTAGTAGGCATTCATACAGACACCTTTTAATGTATTTCCGAAGCTCTACTCCCCTGCCGTTAGAAGAAGGTTGGATAACATGATGACAGAAATTTGTGCGACAAGATTTGATACAAACTGTAGTGTATAATGCGTAGCTTGCCTTGCATGTAAGTGGCTCCTTGCCGGGATTGAGGGATCTCTTGAAGTTGGAGATGATGACGTCACATTAGAGCCAGACGTTGCCAAGTACCGTAACACTGTTCGAAAATCTATTGAAATTGCGTTTTATAGCAAAATGTGAATTATGCTCAATTTCTTAGTTTTAAGAAAATAACTTATATTTGAGTGGAAGTAGGTATTTCACGTCTAATTTACCTTATTTGTACGAAATATAAATTATTTGTAGTTTTTCATCCGTAGACATGTTGTTTGTGTGCGACTCTTCGTAGGGGGTAATTATAACGTTATTCCTGACAAATTTACAAAAAATTCTAAATACTCCTTAATAAATTTGAGGAGAAGTTTCAAAGCGATTTAACGTTCATGAGATATCAGGGGAAATATTGAGACGCGAGCCTACTAGCCTCCTCCCCCTCCCAAGTCCGGATAGGGTTTATTGGAACTATAGTTGCAGCTGCAGAAAATTGATTGTGGGGGCCCACTCAGTCTTGTAGCAAACTCTTAGGTAAAATACTTTGACCCTAAACTAGTGATAAACAACAACTACCGAGAGTTGAAGGAATCAACGTACTTTTGTGTGTGGAAATAACAAGCAAATGTCTTAATGAAAAGGAGTTAATGTTAGATGTTAAGGACCATGTTGAAATTTTGAGGATTTAGTATCCGAAAATGAACTCAGAAACCGTAGTCAGGTCCAGTTGCTTGCAAACCCTGATTTGTGCTCTAAACAACTTGATAAATCGATAACTTGATTTGCGAACAATTGATTTCATTATCTTTGCTCGTTGTCTTTATGTGATGTTCATATCCCTTCGAGAACATTCACCTTTCAAATTGAGGAATAAAGTCAAAGAGAAGGGCTGTCTGGGTTATTAGGATGCAATGTCTGATGCACAATAAGTGGTTAATCTTTCTTCAGAGTGGCGTGATTACATTTCTTATTTATTTTAATGGATTGATCAATACTTTTCCAGGTAGGGTATCAATTTTGAACAATTTTCAGGAGTTTTCATACGAGGCCCAGCGCAAAGTATTTGTCTTCCGTTTCAGTAACCTGTTAGTTTGTCTGTTCAAAATGTAACAGACAAACTAACTAACTAAACTAAAGTGCAAACGTTGTGTTCGCTGATAGTGTAGTGGATTAGCCAAACGTTTGAGCCTTGCCATTAAATAATCCGGTCTTAAAGTGTTCTATGCTCCAGTAACAAGTCCCATGTATATGGGCACGTCAATCCCCATGTATGGGGAAAAGACGTTAAACGGAGAAGAAGATACAAACCGCTAAAAGTTGCTATATTACAATTTCTTTGACTGCAGGATATTCAGGACCCCACGATCGGGAAAAAGATTATCTGGATCTCTAGTTGCAAGGTAGATGTAAATTTCAATAGTATTATTATGTGTGATTCCTATCCTACATTTGTCTATCACTGATGGAATTGTAAAAGGCACTGATGATATGTAAAGTAAAAAATGCGATCATGTATATCTTTGAGCAGCTATAATACCTTCGCCTGAAAGTGGTCTTCTTGCTTTCTGAAGTTAAATGTTCTTTTCATTGATTCCGGAATCAGTTTAGATTGAAGTGTGTTTATGCAGTGATAAGGCACTGAAAGACCAACTTAATAGGCCGAGTAATTATCGTTGAGTGCATAATGTAGCACATGCGTTTTTTCAAATCGTCATCAAAGAAGAAAAATGGTTTAGAGTAACGTGTCTTTTTAAGAGAATTACATGTGGCTTTGTACTCAATAATCAACCGCAAATGTTTCTTAAAGTAAGATACACAACCGAGGGTAAAGTTTATTCTTTTTAGGGGGCGTTGCATATTGAGGAGAAAGTAAGTAGATACCAACTTTACAAACCAGGTCAACTTAACATTTTTGCATGACATTTTTATGTTCTTGAAGTAGACAATTATTTAAAAAGTAGCAAACATATGACCGTACTCAGGATTTGCCAAGACATCAAGGCTTCAACTCTCACAACAAGAACATTTTAGATCCTTAGGATTACATGGGAACAGATCAGTGCCTAACGTATTGAAACCCCGTTTCCCTTTGGTCCGCATAGCCGAAGATGTGCATTGGGCAGAAATTACATTTGTTGTTTTTGCCTCCTTTCTCCCACCGTTAACGAAGAGTGGACATCCCTCATCCCATTGACTTTTCGTCTGTTATGATAGCACGTTCAGGGTTATTCCTCCAACTCTATACATACGCAGAGGTAACTCATCTTGCAGCACTAGGATGGCAGAGGTGCTATGTTCTTAAGTGGTTTTCCTATCTCGCACTTGTTAAACCTTATGGCCATTGTTTCCGCCTCCATATTCATCGCACATAGCTTTCGGTGTTTTCCCAATAACTTAGAGCTAGCTTTACGAAAGCAATTGTGATTTGGTGTTTGGTCTTCTTTCCTGATGCCAGTGTCTTTCAAATGAATGGGATGTTATAAATCACAAAATTTGTACGGATGCTCGACTGTAATCGGCTACTCGCTGTGCAGACTCTTATTGTTAAAGAAAGGCCACCAGTTAGAAATGTCAAGGTATTGATTGAAGTCAATAACGTTTGTGCTATTTAAATCAAAATTTGGACCAAAATGCTCCCTGGCCATTCCAGGAGGCATAACCCACCATCATAGTTTTAAAAATCCTTTTTATATTGATAACCAGTCTCAATATCTTTCAAAGTTGAGAAGTCACAGATGGTAGATGTTTATTATGCCGTAAGTCGTAGTCATTTTCTGAGGTACGTTTCGGGAGATACTTCTCCCATCTTCAGGCTAAGGAGTCACCTTGATTACTTAATACTATTTTCAGTGGCGATTAAGAGCCCGCTAGCAGCAGTTTTTTAATTTCTCGTGTGCCCAATTTGATCGAATCTCAAGGATATTACATAACATAATATTTACCGCCGCATTTAAGATGCGTATAGATCAGCTAACAACTTTACAGGTCAAGGCATAATCTTGTGTAAACAATTGACATTAAAAAATGCAAGCTTGGACGGGTACTTTAATGTTTATCGTTTCTTTCCTAATCATGCTGTTTACTATTGGCTCGTATTTTTGGAAAAACTAGAGGTTCAGATGATCAAATCTCCGTCATGTTACGCTAATTTGGTAAATACATCCAGATGCCTCCGCTAAAAGAATTTGTCTTGTGAAGCTTCTTACTGGTAGGCAGTGTTCGGGATTGTTGGATTTTTGTGCCAGTATTGTATTCACAAATTAGGCAAAATACTGAAATATGGAAAAGTGTAGGTTGGTGGTAAGGTCAGCTTGGTGAGACCATGAGCCCTTTTTCATAGTCAACAGCACGCTTATTTCCTCACCACATTAGACTTGGTTTAGTTAGAGCCACCTCTCGTTGCTTGAACCTAAAGCTCCTCGTTCCCCAGTACTGAGCAAGAGATAACTGTATCTTCAAAGTCTCAAAGTCTCTCCAAATGCCGGTTTACTTTGAAGTCGTTATATCATATGGAGTGTACGATAGCTTCTAGCCTTGTCATTCCTTTTGTGTATCAATGCCAAGGCGTTTTGAATTTGGTTGTCAGTTGTCGGTTGAGTATCTGTAATGACTGAAGGCACGATCCACAGTATGGCACATTTATTATCTTACCCATCCTTCAAAAATCTTACCCATCCTTCAAAAATCTCACCCATCCTTCAAAAATCCTTCAAAAATCCTTCAAAAATCAGTCGAAGATTTGAGTGGCGTGCTATAGATTAGTCTGCAATATTGTAGTGTTAACGGCACTGAGCGTAGAGTCTGAACTGTATTATATCTTCATTAATGATATACGAATCAACATGAGAGAGCATGTCCACCTTTATGGACCCACCTTATGAGTGCCGGTGCGAGAATATTTGGGAGGCAATAACACGTGCTTCTGTTTGGTACAAGGGGACCTCAATCTCTTCTATCTTCCAGGTAGTGCAGGAGCACTTACGGCCCTCAATTTCGTATCTGGAAATACTTAATCCCAGGCCTATTTGGAAGGTTAGCGATCGTAGCATCCATACGGAATATGGGTACATTGACCTCGCTCTTTATAGACTATATATATTAAGTTTTTTACTTCTACTTGATTTTTCGTATGGAAAATGCGATTGTTAGATGAAGTGTACACCCTTCTGGCAAACGATGGCATAGTCAAAAGATAACAATTAAAAGAACTGATTACAGTTGTTATTGGGTGACCATCTAGGGTCTATAAAGACGAAAAGGAAAATGAACCATGTGATACTTTTTATGAAGATATAGAGATTTTGAAATACGTCGATGTCATCAAAACCACATGTGAGCAATATAGTTGGGTTTTGGGGGTTTTTTTGAAAAGTACGATCGACCCTCTATTTGATTACCAAAAATGAAGGCTATACGGTTCTCCTTGTTGAAATAGAATCGAGCTGACCTTACCTTTTCAACCTTACACCCCCCGAGCTAAAACAAGGGAAAAGGCGTTCCATAGAATACGTTTTATGTAAACAATCACATCTTATAACCCAGATTGGGTAACGCCGGTTTTCTCTAGGCAGCTTAAGGGAGCCTTTCCGTGTCAGCTGAGGCCCGTTAACTGCCAGGTGTTGACACGTTCAGCAGCGCCCCTGCTGAGTTCAGTGGATGGACATTTAGTCCCTATTGTCCATGTTCAAGTATCGAGTCGCTGTACAGGTTTCAGATTGTTTATCTTTGTACCCTCTTAAAACGATTGCTGATTCTCAAGACTTTCTCCCGGGCTATTTTGGGCCAGTTGAGCACGAATTCTCCCTTTTAAACTTGACGGAGCCAATCTTCACTATTTTAAATTATCTATCTTCGCAAACAGAAATACTTGCAAAGAAATGGTGTGCTTGCTTTCTTTGTAGACAATTACGTTTGGTTAAATCTGCGCAAACTAGCTTACATAATAGTATGGAAGATCTCGCCCTGCCTGTTCATGCTTATTCGGACAGCGAAAGCAACATCATTAACCTCACGGATCAGGTTAGTATGTCCCATTTTAACTAACTTTTAAAACTAGCTTTGAGTTTGGTGTTTGTCAAACGTTTATTGCTGTTGTTATCCGAAACGTTTTACCTCGATACACCAGTTGGAGAACCACCAAAGGAGGTGGTATGTCCGGGGTTGTACGGGGATGTAAGGTTTTATGAAAAGTTACAATTCAATTTAGAGCTGTCATTGCTTAAATAGTACAATTTGTATAGGGAAGTTAATACTTCATTTGTATCTAAGTGGTTTCTAAGTGGTACCTAGTGTTTCATGTCTCATAAATATTACGTAGGTGTGACGTCACAATTTTGTGAATTAAAAGTTCTGCATTATTTGGATTCACTGCCTTATCCTTGTTGATATTGATGTGTGTGGTTAGTTGGAGTTTTTTTTTTCAAATTAGGAAACGATATAGATAGTTTTTTGCAATTTGAGAACCATTTTGTAAACATATGTAAGAGATGTACCCATTGTAAGCTTGAGTCAATTCCATCCTAACTGGCCGGAATCCAGTTAATAATGATTCTGAATTCAACAAAATTAACAATGTTTCGTAGGACGTTTGCAGGTTCAAGTAGTCGTTACTTATAACTGGAATGAATCTTGGATGTGACATTTTGCGTATAAACGTTGGATGGTTGGGTTACTGTTACCATTTCGTAAGAAAATTTGTTTCAGCGAAAATGACGTCATCACGCACGTTCTCTAATGCAAACCAACCTTCTATGTCAGTGTTAAGTTGTCAATAATCCTAGGGCTAATTGCGAGCCCCCTCTCACCAAAGGCACAACGTTATTTCATAGTATTGACTTTAGATCATTTAGGTGTATTTCCGTTAATGCAGGAGGGGATTGTAAGGCCCGTAACCTGATGTCTATGGCCCTCGTTTGCATTTCATGAGAATGGGGACGTTTTAAATATTGCACAGATGTTTTTGATGTATCGGAAATTTTTAATTTTGTTGGATAGGATTACTCAGTTCCACATCATTGTAAGTTTCAGCTCACCGTATACTAACTGAATGGACATGTGTTGAATTCAAACCATGATTTTAAACTTCATAAATCAGTGGAGACATATAAGTAAACTCCGTTTGTAGTGCATGAGGAAGAAGTCAAATAAGGAACGTCCTTTACTTGACCGTCTCTGTTAGAGCAGAATCAACTTTTCAATCTACTTTTACGCCCTCCCTATGCAATTCTTTATTTCATACCTCATTATATTTACTTTGTTGCGTTTATATGCGGTCAGTAGATTTGGGAAAAAGTTAGGGAACTGTGTCAGCTGAAGAAGCCGCTTATTGGCTAGTCTTCTATCCTACCGGAACGGTGGTAAGTACTCAAGCAGACACTTGCAATGATGAAGTACATAGTATAGAACTCAATAATCATGACATGATTATGGCGCTGGTGGGGATTCAACCTAGGATCTCCCTTGCCGAAAACACTGACTTAACCACTGCACTGAATAGTGCAATAGTTACGTCGAAAATGCGGGAAGTCGATCCCGAATTCTCACCAGCCCACACAACACGGAACCAGTTGGACTATTCGTTTTTTTTGCCTCCCCTGTTTGAGCCTAGACCCCCTTAAGTCTACACTTGCGTCAGGCAATAGGGGTTTTGGGAGAGGATATTTTGTTTACTTCTTTTCCTAATCTGTGTGCAAATGTTGGGTATTTGACTTGAAGACTGTTGATTAGTGAAATCATTGAACGTTTCTGTCGAAACGGATGAAATAGGCCCTAGCATGCAAAATGCGAATTGCACGGTTACTCCCACATTTGTAACACATTCGTTTGTAGCCAGTTCTTAAAATTTTTATAAAAGCTCGATTTACGGTTTTATCCCAGATCCAAAGGCTGTCCACTCAAGTGTCGTCCCTACAAATTGACCAAGCCGATCAAGAGGAGAAGCAGAAGAAAATGCGAGATGAAAACAGGGGACTTCTTGACAGGTTAGACACCTTGTATGATGATTTCTACCTTTTTATTACTATAATTCTGTGGGAATGTTATCAATTCCTGGCTTATTTACCATGACTTATGCTATACAACATTATTGCATTGCGAATTCACACTGCGTTACCGAAGTCGAATAAAACGAGTATCAAAAGTTTGATTTGCAGAACGTGTCAAAACTTCGCAGTGATCTCAGTTGCTCTGTCTGAATCGCGAACAAATGTATGTCGCGGCGCGCTTAGGCAAGCCACCTATAAAATGTTCCTGATATTTGGGCCTTGAACTGGTGTTGTGCTGCAATGCAGAATAGAACTTTCAACCAAGAACACTTGAATCGAAATTTCAATTTATGGTGTTTCGTGATTCTCAAAAGAGTACTCGTTCTTGTAAAATACTATATTCATGCCTCCATATTATGGCATACGCACAAGAGCTTGTATAGAGCCTTTTTAAAGTTGCTTTCTTAAGTTGCTTTCTTGACATATGTTTTCATTTATTCGAGTCAAATTTCATGTCTAGCTGAATCGTCCATATTTAAACGATAAAAAAATATCGTGTATTGATTTAATCGATAATTGAGAAAGAGGAGTGCGCATACAGTGAGCAGAGGAGTGCAAGGTTTGTTTGTTCAAGCCACTTTAATAGGAAATGAACTGTTGCTAGATTTCTAATATAAACTATTATTGCCTTCATTACTCGAAGCCTTAGCAAGTTAGTCGAGAAAAGATGTAAGTCCAGAAGCTCAGTTATACTAACACTATAATGACTGAACCCTGTTACCACACAGATTCTTTTTTGCTGCTTAATCTGTCTTAATTTCATTTAGCAAGACTTCACAAGCAGACCGGAAACCAAGGTCTCTTGCTTAATACTTAGGTACATTAAAACGTTGTATTGCAACTGATATCATTAAAAGGCCTTCTACGAGAGCTAAAGCTGTATTTAGTAAAACTAGGTACGGTAGCTAAGTAAGGTGAGTGTAAAGTTAATGTCAGGATGTGACAAAGGACACTTCTATTTAATATAACACCAAAGGGTGGGGTACGTCTGAGTTTCCAAACTCGTGTAGCTGTTAAGTCAAAAGATGCTGGCATTCGTAAGTCAGACGTTTGTCACAGACTGCAATCGTATTTATATTTTAGTCCAGATGTTTACAGCCATGATACTTTTGTAAGTACAGTAAGGACGAGGTATAACTCTGTTTTTATTTCTCTGTAAAATTAAACGCTTTTGAACATGAAGATTGTATTCCTTGAACCTCGGGGCTGTTTTGCGCATAGTCTGGGTATCCACTG
>JAAAKL020015330.1:0-11544 GCA_010016065.2 Carybdea cf. marsupialis auct. non (Linnaeus, 1758)
GGTGTAGCAAACAATAAAAAGGGATCATCTAAATTGTTTGGTGTCTAGCCACTTCCTTGTGACAATTTATTTTCCTTTTGTTTACACCAGAATTGTCGAAAGACGCAATCCTCGATTGAGACTTCTTTCTGAACCACAATGCAGTTCGCGACGCTTTTATTAGGCCTTAAATTTGGTTTTTTTCGCTGTATTTTATCTTAATTTGTGTGCCTCTTAGATTTGGATGTCAACTCTTTTCACTGCTTCATAAAAGATCTTGATGCTTCTACTCTTTGTTTACCTATGAGTACTTTCAAGTATGAGTATTCATGCAAAAAAATTCATTATTTTATATGGAATGTATTGGACATATGTAGAGTAAAAAGACGAACTCGACACTTGTTTAGAGAGGAAGAGGTTAGGGACGTTAGTTGCTATTCAAGTTGTCGTGTCCGTGCAACTGGTTACCAGGCCACTTCCTGCTGGCAGACAAAATACAACTCAACCATGTTGTAAGGAAGGAGTTCGGAGGTGTAGAGTTTTTGCCAAGTAATGCGTTCGGATTTTACTATTAAAATTCGTAGCATTATTGTCGAGGCAGAAATCGCGTAAATGGATTAATGTGCCAGTACAAAACCTGACTATTCCCGTTGTACCACCAAATACGCAACACAAATCAATATTGGAGTGAACCAAAGGCATCACAAGAACTCGTGAATGATAAAACGTAGATCTATCCCTATTTTCCACGGTATCGGTTTCACTCTATGCTAATCAATTATAAAATAGAAGGTAACCTGTTCCGTTCTACAATACCTTTTGAGGCTTTTTACAAATATTTAATGTATTGAAATCGGGAAGGTTCCTATTTATTTGTTTAAATCATCAATTTAAGATTTCTTTGGTACAGATGTATCAAATTCGACATGCATATAACTGCTTTGGAAGGGATCTTTTACACCGGGTGAAATACCAAAAAATGCATTTAGACCTGGATTGTTCTAATTCATACCTAAACGTTGTTTATGTTTAATGTGATTGTAACAATTTAGGAAAGGATAAAAAAAAGTCTTTTCCTTGTCATGTATTATTGCCTTCCTACGAAGATCTTTCCATTAATTCTGATATGAGATTGCTGTACGGATGTGAGAGCTGGACACTTACTGCAGATCTCCAGCGCCATATACAAGAACTAGAAAGCAAGTCCTTTCGAAGAATTCTTGGTGTCTCATGGTGTCTCATCATTCTCATCATCATTCTCATCATCATCATCATCATCATCGTCACCTGGTCGAGAGTTCTCGGATCCTCCTGACTCGTTCCTTCCAACCGTCTCTATCGGACGCTGCTGTTGGCAGGTCTTCTAGCAGGCAACCGGAGTCCTCTATCAGTTGGTCGATGTAGGTTCGGTGAGGCCTTCCAATTGATTTTTAAATATGTGTTGGCTGCTAGAGAAGGATGTCGCTTGCAAATTCTAATATGTACAAGATGGATTGATGTATATTAGATCAATCTAAGTCCCTAATGCAATATACGGAGCACGTACTTTCTAAAATATGAGGTTGATTGAGGAAATGACCTATGCATTTTGTTCAGCTTTGCTGTAAGTAAAGACTCTTAGCTATGACTCTTCATTTAATTGCTCTAAACGTGTATGGCAAACTGTAATTACAGCCAATCATATTATGTTTTTATACACTCCAGAAGTTAACCTTACCTTGTACAGAGAACGTGAAGGAGGATGGGGAGGGGTAGCCCGGTAGCTAGTCATGATTCACCCTGTACCTTCCCCTTATATACAAAGCTCTGAGCTCTTTACAGTTAATTAGAATTCATTCTACTGCGGGAGATACTTTGGTTGAATTGTAATACGGAACCATGTGTTTTGCGTTTCTGCTCGTTTCTCCCTGCGTGCTGCTAAGGTTCATTTCCTTTCTTCTCATATCAGTCTGTAATTAAATACAAATGTGTATATAAAACATCTGAATAATTATCTATATTTTCCACCAAATTGAATCAGTTGAATGAGTTCAGGTACGATGCAACAAAAGACCACAACAACGTTTTCCAGATAGTATTTCTTGTAACTCCTTACATAAGCAAAACCCACTCACATCATGCAATCCAACACACAAAAAATATGTTTATACCAATGACATTGCTCACTCTGGCTGGGTAATAGGCTCAACTCGACATCGAGTATGCCACCAAAAAAAAATTCTATCAATTGAGCAGTACAACATCAGTGCCTTTACAAAATGTTACCTTTTCTCTTCTCTTTGCAGTGGAATAATAATCAGTGGAATACGTGCTGTTTAGCAATCTACTGATTGAGGCTTCTTGTTTGATATTTTTATAACAAAGTAATTGAAATACTCAACAAGTTCAACATTCGACAATTTTGTATACAATTTGGATAACCAGGCGTATGATCAATCGGACAGCATCAGAGACTTTCTTATAAACGAAGATGACACCTTCGTCAATTCTGCTGTTTTCGGTTTGAGAGCTGATGTGCAAACATCGGGAAATATCAGACCAAGACTTGACAGCTTCCAAGACATTGAAAAGAACACAGATATAAAAGTCTTGACTACTATAGTAACATAAGTAAAGCTGTTGGGGGCTTTTTTCAGGTTTCTTTTGGGTAACACATAGTTGGGCTTTAAAATTCTTTAGATGAACGTAATAACTATGCGTTGTATTGTGATTCTTAATAACCTACTGCAAAGGAAAAGTTGGGTTTTGTACGGTTGCTCAGTGGCCGGAGAAATATCATTCGAAGATTTGTCCTATAAAGCCCATTGTCCAGAAAGTTCAACTAAGAGAGGGGGCCTTATGTTAAAGGACTATCACTTTATTCTGTATTTGAACTGATTAAGCACGTTTCAGATAATTTCCACTATTTCTTCATCGGTATTCTATGTTTCCGATGTATTGCAGATATGTAATATACGAATCATGCATTTAAGATATTACTGGCACCATACTCTTTCAACTATATGGAAACATAATCTCCTAAGCAATAACATACACTTCTATGCAACAAAGATTACCTACGCTTATCCCCTTTTCTCCTCAAACTGACATTATCTTCTTATGATCAGTCATAACATGTTTTGATTAACCTGTTATAATTGTATACATAATCAGTTGCCAAAGAGTCGTATAGTTAAATTGATGATGAACTGGAACTTACCATTTTGGTAATTCTCCGTGCACATAATTTAGTTAACTATGGGGTACGCATTGACAATTTGTAGCAGTTGATATAAAGAAATATGTGTATCTGCTACCTTCGTTTCGGTAACTGCACGTCATTTCTTCATTAACAGTGTCACTCGCATTTGCAGATTATCTACGTCTACTTTGTGTAGATCATTGTGTAAATCACAAACTTGCCATTTTGGTAATTCTCCTTGCACATAACTATGGGGGTACGCATTGACCATTTGTAGCAGTTGATATAAAGAAATATGTGTATCCGCTACCTTCGTTTCGGTAACTGCGCGTCATTTCTTCATTAATAGTGTCACTCGCATTGGCAGATTATCTGCGTCTACTTTGTGTAAATCTTTGTGTATTAACATTTGCTTACTTGCGTATTGACTTCGTTTACAATTCTGTGCTATGGGATCTCACTAAGATCTAACCTAATTAGCAACGGAATCTGCAACGGAATCTGCAAACAACTGCCAACTGCAACTTCACAAACTGTACAATACCCTCGCAAATGCAATATTCAATCCTCTCGTAGTGTTCATTCCTGATCTGAACATATCAAAGCAACCGACAATTCGTTAATGAGTCAATCAGTGATTTCCCTTTTTTAAGGTACCTTAAGTAGGCCATGGTTTTAACCATTGATTTATGAATGCTTAAAAAGTCTTTTGTTTTAACTAGAAAGTATCTTAAACTTAATGACATACTCTTTGTTTAAACGTAGCGTTCTCAACTTTGTCAAACTACCATTTGCCTAATACCTCTAACCTGTCATTATCCTTTTCCACACTATCGACCTAAATCAGACGAACTAAATATTTAGGTCGTCTGTTTAGATCGTCAGTGTGGATACAGTGCAAGACCTAAGAGACGAGTCAAGTGACTTAAGGTCGACGAAATATAGCTCGTCAGTGTAGAAACGGGGTGCGATGATCTTTACGTTGATCTAGATTCAGGACACAGAGAGCACAGCAGGGAAAATTTTCACAGAGTAAACGAGTTGGAAATTGGAGTTTATCACGCTACATTTACTAAAAAAGCAAAAGTCACAGGGAGCAATGTTCCCCAAATTGCCAAGCAAAGCGGTAAATTTCTTCGCTGTTGGGCTAAAAAAGTCAATTTCTTACTCTCCACAGCAACTTTAAATAGAAGTTCTGAACGCGTAGCTGATTTCGTGGAGGTCTTTATTATATGGATAACATTTTGCATGTCAGTAATGTGTCAAGGAATTTTATTAATTGAAAGAAATATTCTCATTGTTTTTTACATAGTTTTGCAACCAGAACATGGAAAGAATATATATTGTTGTATATTTGCAGACTTTACTCTGAACTAATGGTACATAAACTAACCTACACAAAGCCAAGCCACTAAATCTTTATTACTCTTCTCAAAATTAAGGCAGTGGCTAATAGGAAGAAATTTTAGGGGAGGGTCAGGTAGGCAGTAAGGCACTCTAGTTTGCATTTATGTGAAAGTGTTGCAGCAGATTTCGTGAATCAAGTTAAGAACTTTGATCTCGGTATACCTTGTTTCTCTCTCTGTTGTCCAATAATTGGGTGCCTCTTTTTCCTTCTTGCATTTTGGTTGTGATTCACAGTTGTACTTTTTCATGTATCCCTTTAAAAATTACGGTGAGCTTAATATCAAAGGCGGCATAGGAAGGCAGAAATGGTTCAAAGGGATCGAATAATATAGTTTGTAAAGATTGACAATATTTCTTGAGGCAAACAATCAGAAAAATCTACCCCTGACTTTTATATGATATCAATTTTAACAGATTTCAGGAAACAATTTGATAAGCTGCTTTATCATCTCCTTTCAACTTTAGATGCTTTTTTAGTACGGAATATTAACGCAATGACTCTTCGCAGGTATTGTGAAATCCTTTCTACAGGAAACACCTTGTTAAAAGGCATAAAGGAACAGCTGTTCGGCAACTTTTGATCTTTGTAATATGCCACTACCTCAGATTAGTGAAGACGTATTTTGAGAAGTCCAACTGGTCTAGAGTTACCTCCAAGCGTGGAACAACGTGGTCACAAATTGATTTCATCTTTCTCAAGGACAGCAATAAAAGTAACATTAAAGAAAATATAGTTGATTTCGGCAAAGATATCACCAGTAGGCACTATCTACGGAGAGTAAGGGGGAAGAACTTATTATGAGTGCCAAAGATCATGTGCTACAGGCTTCCCTAGCTACAGCAAAGAAGGCACTTCAGGGAAGAAGCAAATACTCTTAGGATCCTAATGTAAATGAAAGATCCTTAATAATTTTCAGGTGTTTTCTGACCCCCCTCCCCCCAGCTTATTCGGAATCCTTGTGAACTTTCAAGAATATATTAAGATAATTAGAGACGAATCAAGAAAATCCACTACTAAAAGCACTTGAAGGATTACTGAAACCAATTACTCCACCTAAGGGCGTGCGTCGGAAGTAGCAATGAGAATCCCTAACACCAGTTGATAAGGGGGGATGAACTATTTGATTGCGAGGATGAGGAAATCGACTTAGCTGGAATCAATGAAGGGCTTTCTGACGAGAAAAGTCCTGATAAAGAACAAAGTAGTGGCATTGTGGTAGAGTGTCAGACTCACACTTCAAGGGTCGTGAGTTCAAACCAGCCCTGAGCTTGCCTGCCATGATCCCGGAGCTACTATGCTCTGTCTTCTGCTCTCGTGAAATGGGAAACTATGTTTCGAGAGATAGGACAGAAAGGGGACTGCAAGCATGAATAGATTGTCATCTAACGGGGGAGAAGCAACCTCGTTCTTAGTAGTGGTTTGGTCTTGAACAGTGTGAACAATATTTAAAAAAAGTTATCGACAAAGATATCGCACGTCAAACTGAGAACAACAACAAAAAAACCTGATCAGGAACCGAATCAAATTCAATCACTGATCGAGTTAGCTCCGCTTAGTATCAAAATGCTAAATTGAGGAAAGATGAGAAATTTGTTGATCTGCTTGGTTTATTGTTGCAGAAGGAAGAAATATCCCCTAGACTTACTGTCTATGTCATCAGTATAAAAGTATAATATCTAATCGGACGACATAACATTAAGAAATTCTTTCAAACTGAGAAAAGTAGAGACACAAGGAGTCGATAGCATTTTGCCGACACGAAAGTGGATCAACTGCATGAAGTTAGATCTGGAAGCTGAAGAGGAGCAGCAATCGCATCCTTCTTTTCATTGGCTTTAGGAAATGACGAGTTTGTTAGTTACTTAATGAAATCTTCATATCGTTTCTTTCCAAGTGAGTAAAACAATTACCAGATTTACATTCCATGCTACTGACTTAAAACCTTGTAGGAAACCTAAGGCAACTGTTCTCCTAATATCGTCACTCAATACCAAAAATGGACGGAGTAGTTGAATCTTCTGTGAATTTTGGCATGTGAAAGTTGCCAACCTTTTCAGCAGAGTGGTACTGAAAGCATTCCCCAGATCAAAGCTCCTTTCCCCCGTCAACTTCAAGGTCTTGTTCTCACCTTTGAAAAGGTGGCTTCAACATACTCCCCGACAAGTAAAGTTGAAGTCCAAAAGATACACACACAGACAAGGAAAATCTGTTAGAGACAGATTCACAAACAGGGAAAATTTTGCACTAGAGGATATAATGACATATAATATAATACAACTGAATCAGGCAGATGTTTGATAAAATGAACGAAAGCAAATCGAATATTTCATGTCAATGGAAGGAGCAGATGACGGTTCCTTTAAGACAATAAACAAAGCTCATTTCTTGATGAGAATGATGCTTTCGTGGGTCACCTGATAGTCGGAGAGACCTAATTGTGGAGAAATAATGGGCTTCCGATTTGGAATTGCTAACTGACTCGCTGGGAACAAAAACAAATGGAAAGCTTTCTTGGCCGACAAGGGTGTTAGAATTCCCTTGGTAATAAGAAATGAAGGTAAATGAAGTACTTCAAGAACTACAGTTCTTAGAATTTTAATAGGGGGAGGTCTATAATTTTAGCTCTAAAGCTCATACGATAGGGGCCTACCGTTGTTTTGGTGTTAAACCAATTCCCACTGTCGTCTGTCAAACTGTCGCCAGTCGAACCACAAAGATTCTCTTCCGCAGAGAACGCAGATATTACAAAGGGCAGCTGCCATCTAATTCAACCAAAATGTTAATATTGTCATTAGCTTGATTTTAATACAGCTATTTTTCACGTTAGTAAGCCCTTTCGATGAACCTGATAAAACATATTCCGCATTTCCTTTGGTGGGAGTTACTGATCGGCTTCCAAATAGTGAAATCTTTAAAATGTGGTTAGGACGTTTTCTGATTATTAAGGGCGACAGCTAATGCGAATGTTTTCATTGTTTCAAGAAGTATTCCTCACTTCTAATCTAGTCTAATTTAAAAGCGTTTCGCGGTTTGAACAGGTGAAAGACGGTGATATCCTTTTTACCGGATTCTACTATCGGCTGCAAAATTTTGATCTTCCATAAGTTTCTACCTGGTTACATTCTCGGTGCAACTTTGCACCGCTTCCACAGCTAGTGCACAATAATAAACAAATTACGAGATAACTACTTTCTTTATCTTTCGATGAATAGCGAGTTACTAGGTATTTCTGAACCACCGGCAATTGTACGTTGCTTGGTTCATGTTTAGCCATAGCTGTTCGATCAATATCAATAATTTATACAATCTTCCGATTGTGATTCTTGTCCGCGGTACTGTAATGGAGGTGAACTGGTTAGGCTTTGTCATGTCTCATTAGCTTTTGTGGAGCCAAAATCCAGGTTGACAAAAGAAATTCAATACAGCGATGATAGAACAGACTAACAGTGCTGTTTCAAACCAAAGTAGTCTATAGCAGGTTGACAAGCTTTTCGTGACAACAAAGTTCAGAAACTAGTCAATCTGACAATTTCGTGGGTTGACCTCTAAATCATTTCAACAACACTCATTAGAGAACAGTTCATTGCGATACCTGGAAACAACGTTGTCCAAAAACATGCTCACACATTTCGCTTGCTGTTGAAAGCCTTTTCACAATGCCAAGAATTGACTCTTAATACTTACTTTAAAAGCCTACGTTCTTTTGTGTTCGAATTGTTTACTGTGATGAAGGCATGACTGGTTGCTACGGCAATATTCGCGGGCCATTTTGAGCTAGAGATAAAAACATGGCTTAAACAGTACTTTCCACATTTTCACTGGATACGAGGAGATAAATTT
The DNA here is from genome assembly GCA_010016065.2 of Carybdea cf. marsupialis auct. non (Linnaeus, 1758). NCBI lineage: Eukaryota > Metazoa > Cnidaria > Cubozoa > Carybdeida > Carybdeidae > Carybdea > Carybdea cf. marsupialis auct. non (Linnaeus, 1758). The sequence goes on from JAAAKL020015330.1 coordinate 8,409, forward strand.
GCGGTGTGATAATTGTTCACGAACTTTGAACTTCGTTAACGTCATAGAATTTCCATTGTCTATTAATTATTTTAAATAATACTCAGATTATTGAAGTATTTCTCCATTATTAGATGGGGAGAACTCTTAGTTAATTCAACGAAGTTCAACCATAACTAAACAATCCCTTCTAGTTCAGCAGCTAACGAATTTGTCCTCCACATCACCTGTGTTTTCCTGCGACTACTCAGCTAGTCGAGTTTCAGCTGTTTGTGGTTACTGTATTTAACAGCCAATTTCCAAATCTCGAGAAGCAGTAGGAGATACCAAGTGGCCTATTCAAGGGAATCTTGAACGATCGAAGATATACTTGTTAACTTACCATGTTGGATAATAAACTATAAGAATAGACAGCCAACATAAGTGGAGTATAGAATTAATTGTTTGTGGGCGGAGTAGGGCTGAAAATATAATAATTTTGATGTGGCCAAGACAACAGTCGGTGGACTTCACCGTTGTTTGGCCAAGCAACTTTTGATGGCATTTGGACGGAATGCTGTCAACTCGACACTCCTACAATCTTGTGCAATGCCCAAACAAATCTGAACTACTGGAAAATTCTTCGGACAGCGACGAAGATGTTCCAGAAAGTTTTAGCGATGGACGAAATGCCGAGCGAAGATTTTCGACTGCCCAACGAATGCATGATCATGAGAAGGTAAGTGATACGACAGATATCTTTATCTTTAATGTGTTAAATGTTTACATCTAAGAATTTTCTTAGGAACGACTGATGCATTGTTATGTTCTCAGCCATAAACAGGTCAGATCATGTTTAGTCATGCACTACTCAATCATAAAGTGAACTTCAACGGTTTAATTACAGTAGTTATGCTTTGGAACAACTGCACACTGAGCATTTAGCCCGGACTTTCATTGAAATCCTTTTATTTTACCATTCCTGTAGCAGGTACTACTACAACGAATAAAGCAGACTTTCAACAGACTGTGTCGGGGATGATAGAAACTTCAATTAGTTTGAACTGATCCAATTTTGGTCACTCTGGAATCACTAGCCACAACGTAGATACTTAAACGTATTGTTCTTTTGGAAGATGTTAGTTAATAAACGAAGAATAAGACATAGTTTCAATCTTGATATTAGGGCTTACTGTCAATTGTCCACAACGATGATTTCACGACCAGGCTTACACCTATTGGTGTTTGTATTACACGTAGCGGCAAAGAAAACACATATCTCTCTTAGTTAAGTGAATTCTTCTTATGTAAACCAAGAGCTAGAAACGTTACGTGCTATAGATTGATAAATTGAATAGACTGTATAGGACTTAATACACTGCTCTCCGTAATTTTCACAATGAGGCATGTCGTGCAGCCTAAGTCGGTTTGCTCAGATTTTCAGAAGTAAAGAAGTTGGGTTTGTGGGTCTCCTTTCCACGCTTCCCTGACCTTAAATGACAGAGCTATAAGACCTTAACCGACGAGATTAATCACTGCTCTCTGACTTCAAATGAATGTGGTCATCAAGAATTCAGGTAATCTTTACGGTTAATTATTATTTCCCAGGGATCTTGAGATGCATAGGGTGACCATTCTTTGGCAATTATACCTTGAATTTTACTTTTGGCTCCTAAAACAACTTCTGCAGAAATGTAAAAGAGAAATTATTGTTTGTGATGCTTTCAATTGATAACGTCATGTTATCCCATTCCATTGTTGTAAAGAATGGCAGAGCCAAATCTACTTGGAATTGAAAAAATATGTTTGAATTCAATTATGTATGCAGAAATTTCTGAAGGGAGGCCACACAAATATCAAAAGATCTGGATGCAATTGTTGGCGGTAGGGGAATTCTACATATTTTACTGTTGAGAACACCCATATAGGCCCTACTCTAGCAAATATCGCATACTGCCATCCAAAAGTTGTACTTTCCTCTCATTTGTGAGTTACTCAGTTATCCACGATACCAAGAGGGGAATGTATTGGTTAATGACCCCCTAAATCTGCTACTACTTACATGTATTGAAAGAAATAAGGTACAAGATGCAAGAATATTTTTAATAGGTTGTCGTAAGTTGTGAAAAGTCAATGATAAGCTGTGTTACCCTGACTCGAACTATACCATTGGAGACAAATATTGTCCTTGGCAACGGCAGGCTGATTTTTGGTCAAACTGCAGTTTGATTATGTCACATCATGTCTCGTTATGACACAGCGACCTGTATGCTACTCAAAATCAAGTTAGCAAAGGCGGCTTCGTTGTTGAAAGTTTGCTTGTCAGGAAAGAAGGAATCAGGGGAGTCTACTGTTTCACACTTAGTGGAGTAGTTACACTTTTATCATATAATGTTGGTAAAGTAGGCAATTGTTCCAGGGCACAAAGGTGTTAAAGACCCGCGATAATTATATGTCATTAAGTGATGTTTATTTATTATTTGGATTGGTTTATGAATGAAGTGCACATATACCACAATGCTGAGGGCAGCACTAGATGTTACATGGAGATATAAAGGACAAATAAATAGGGCTACCTTAATGAAAAGCTCAAACCACAATAAAAATAACTGGGGAGCATAGGATGTGCTTTGCTTGCCATCGATCAAGAGCAAAGGAAGATTCGTATTAGTGATTTGCTCTTGATAGAATCCATAGTTGACAGACCAAACAAAACTTATATCGACTAACTTGGCAGTAATGTGGAAATGTATTTTTACATTTCCAGATACATAGACTAAGCTATGGCGACTGCACAAATGTGTGCATCAAGAAAGTCAAGTGATCGAGACAAATATAACTAGTTGATAATGGTTACAGTTAAGTAGTAGAATGTACTCTAGAACTTACAATCAACTACGCTATCAAGGCAATGTTCAAGCTACATTCTATTACGGCACAACGAACACCTTCCCCTTCGATTACTGGTACCTGTTGTTTGAGTATTCTCCAAATCATAAGAGATTTGTACTAGTGAAATCATTGAATGAAAGTAAAAAAGCCCATTTTACAACAATAATCTGCAAGTGTACATCTGCTTCAGGGGCTCATTTTTATAGACCTATGTTTCGTTCGTTGACCTTGAGGAAGGATTGAGAGCAGAATTTTTAGGAGGAGAAAGGTAGCCCATTTCTATTCA
>JAAAKL020015331.1:0-11543 GCA_010016065.2 Carybdea cf. marsupialis auct. non (Linnaeus, 1758)
GCGTTTAAAAAATTGTAGGATGCGAGTATTCAAAACAACTATGTACCCAATTTTTTAAAAAAATAATTTTTACATATACACCCTAATAAAAGATGTTGCAAGGTTTCTATAAAAATAGGAACACAGCCCAAACTGGAAAAAATATCTCCAACAAAACCCAACTATCAACTCCTATAACATTGGCGGAGCTATAAAGTTTTGCACACTTCCTCCGTGGCCCTTGTGTATGCGAATCGATCTGAAATTCTGTGGATTTCTTTTAACTATATTGATATTAAAGTTTACGTGTTTTGAAGAGGTATATACAAGTACTTTTGCTCACAACAACCCATACAAATTTTTTCTTAAGGATTTTTTGAAGTAGCAATTAAAGTAGGAACATAAGTCCCTCTTGCACCCACAGCATCTCATGTACACTAAACATTTGTATCCTATTGTTTAATCTTCTATATTAGCTTTTCTGTTCTATTCGACAGCACGACAGCAGAGCTCGATGTGATGCTGTCTTCTTGAGCACTCTAGAACAATAAATAGCTTTTCCTTCAAAAATGTCTTACCTGTACTCTTCATACCAATTCAGCATCGCTTAGTATCACTCAACTGCTGAAAATTGCTGGTTTTACAAAGAGGTTATCGGGATATTTACCTGGTTGTTTCCATGTAACCCTTGGCACTGGATTACCAACGGCATGATTTTAACTGTATCCTTTCCTAGAATAGTAATAAATTGTTACTAACGGACACTCCTCAGTTCTTTTATTTTATCTTTACATTGCTCAAGTAAGCACTGTTACACACTTCCTTACACCTCATCAAAACTATATGTGATCAATCCTGGCAGTTTGAGTGAACACTAAAAGACAACTGTGCCTTCCTTTTACCTACTAATTAAAGCTTACGATTATGTACAATACCTTGGTGTTTATCACATGATAGGCCCTATTCAAATGCTCTTTTATGCATTGACTTCAACATATCCCTGCTGTTGAGCAGAATCTTTGATATCAATTGCCAAAGGCTGTTATACGTGACAATGAGTATAGTTCCCAATGATTTATCTGAAACAAATAACTTGCCATGCACTTTCTACAGATGATGCAAGTTTAAAGTTAAGGGTCTGTTTTCCCGTTTATATATTTTTAAACTGACATCTGCCCCAACGTTTTCCTGTCTTAGTTGTCAACGTGGAAAGTGAAGTCATATCATACTCTTAACACCAACGGAACTGGAAATGGCTGATATCCACAAGTATTTCTGGTATTTCCGTGGGTAAACACGACGACATTGCTTATGGAAACAATATGATAGCCTTTCCCGCAGGCGTTTTAACATGCTTTCAGTAAAACAACAGGAGTAGTCGTTCAAGTGAGAACTGCGGGCATTTCAACATCGAGATGGGAAGCAGTTATGATACGCGGCCGAAACATACAGGGCTGTAGGACAGTTGATCATTGAATCGTCAATCTGAAATTCACCAGTCTAAAAACGTTCTTCCTCGATTTTGCCTGAAAAAATTATATGTTATTACGGCAGATACGAGATCCCTTCTGCATATGTTTTGGCTGAATACACGACATATTGGTTCCTCCACGAATGAGTAGGATTTCAACAACGGATAGTAATTACATACCAAATATGGTCAAGACACGGCCTACCTTTGTTCACATTCCATGAGGGTTGGCAAGTGTGCAGGGAAATGGTCTGTTTACAATCACATCACATGACTGAATCTATTGTTAAACTGTCAAACTCATCAAAATCACGTAGGGTGACTATACTCAGTAGACCAATCAGATAATAGGATAGCAATTCAACACTTTCATGCTTCACGATTGTGCAAGTTATCGTAGAACCCTAGGGATCACCCGCGAGCGAACGAAGGATCGGGCTGTCGATAGGTAAATGTCCTCTTGTTACATGGTCGGAACTGAAATTCTTTCCCCGATCGGGACGTGAATGTTAGAGCGTTTCATTAAGAAGATACGCAGCGAAGTTTAAGTTTATCGCTGTAAATGACTACGGTTATAAACCAATGTGGATACGCTTCAAACTTTTGAAAGCTTCATCCCTCCTCCATATAATCACATCATCTCGCCTGAATCAGCCTCCGGTGTAAGCCAAGGGTTGTATTGCCTCTTTGGTTGTTTGCTGAGTCTGCAGCTGTGAAGGTAAGTTTTACCAAGAACAGATTCCAAGATGATGATAGCTTAAGGATTATACTTCTTTAAGTACTACGGTTCCAGGAGAGAACCAACTTACTTTCGCGCCATCGTTCGGAGACCGCCTTCAGACACTCATTTGAATTGGGATATGGTCACGATCACCACCACTTGTCCCAATCAGAGCATGACTGTGCACCTTTAATATCTTTAGACGTATTTCCTTGATATCCTAGGCTTGTATCATTAGTTTGAAATGTTGCCCTGGACATGGAGTCAATAAAGCAACGAGATTCCAGTCCGCTTTTTGAAGCTTTTATTTGTCTGGCGCCGAACACTTGAGGTGGACGTTCGCAGTTGAGCCATGTACTCGAAGTCCTTTGTGGGATTGGAGATTGCCCTACCAATCCATGCCATACTTAAGGAACTAGTAGAAGATGCTAACGGATGTAAATAGGATTTTTGTATTCGATCTTTGGTGATCCCTTGATTTTATATCTTTTTGTTTATTGTGAGTCATTGAGATTTCTATTTGGATATTTCTATCTGGAACCGCCAATTCTCAGGCAAGGATAGCGCTTTCTTCAGCAACGGTCCTATCGAGGTGTACTTACGAAATGTAAACAAGAGATTGTAGAATTATGTCTATAAGTTCGATACGTGTTTGTACCTACCACTGACTTTCAAGGCAGTAGCATGCCCTTATGAAGCGTGATTTCACTTGGGAAGACGAGGGAATTTCAATGTAAGAAATAAAATGACCGAGTTCATCGATTCAGTGCATCTTTGCGACCATAATATGCTGCTTCCTGTTCATTATTTTTTGCCCTGAAACAGACGGCGATTCTTTAAACTTTCCGGTCCGTCATAATGATGAGACTCTAAAGCACGAAAAGTTTTGCTTCCTGCCTTTTCTATGGCAATGACAACATCACGCCGAGTTCAAAATGGCTGCAAGAGCGCAAGCCTTAGTGAACCGGTGGATATTTGGGCTTTCTCAGGTGTCTCTGCAGTGTCTGTTTAACCACAAACTGTTGGTTTTGAAACATTTTTGAATACCAGTTATCTGACATGATAGGATATGTTAGACCAGTATGCCTTTTAAGGTGTATTGATATATGCATATACAGTACGGATGCCACATTGTTTTTGCGTCTTGAAAATATAGAAATTCGAAGTTCTTAGCACCAATCTTGTAGCTGTCCCTGTGAACCAAGGCATTTCAGTAAGGAAGAAATTGTCGATGTTCTGTTACAGTACTTACATGCGAATCATTGTGATTTTTATTTGCTCACAGGTGCTGTTTTAAGAAGTAACATTTTCAGATAAACTTGAATATGAATGATGTATATATTGTATAGAAGTCTAGATCTAGGCGGTTTCTAATAATCACAAGGTGTATTGCAATATCTTGCAGTTACACAATCAAGAGATTTCTTAATAATAACTTTGTTATAAAAATATTCAGTTGAGAAAACATTCTCAGTTTTCAATACTGCTTTTACTGTGTCCATAACATATTTGCTCATGTCATATCTCTGTTCTAGTTTAGAAATATCTTAATACAGTATCAACTGGTTTGTCTGCATGTTTTGTAGGATTGGTAAACATAAAGTTAAGGCATTTTTTATATAAATTTTTTTTTCCACAGTCTTGTCAAATTTGTCCATTGTTCTTTTTCTGCTTATATTCTAGGTACATGCATGCTTATTTGTCTAATGATCGTGACCCTTTTTATATTCATCATTTGGTAATGCAAAATACGGATTGTCATACATTAAAAGCGCCTTCCATTGTTTCTCTCACCTGGTAAATCTTTCCCAAACTGATCGTATGAATTGATAATGTTATATACCTTGGCAAGCAGTGACAAATGAAGGCAGGTGTATTAGATTAAATAGATATATAGGATGTTTCTTTATGTATCATAAACATAGTTTTTGATGATCATATTTGTACATGCACTTCCATTTTGGTGAAAGTTCAAATTAGTGCCAAAGTATTGTTTCAATCAATAATGGTTTATTTAAGGTAATGTATCAGAATGTATTGTCACAAGCACATATCATTTATTGGTAATTGTAGATGAGATGGTTAAGGTGGTGGTTCTTGGAATGTTACATTTGGCAAACATATAATTTTTAGATTGAGATTGCCTCATGCTAGTTTCAATTTGTCAAATCGAACACCAACTCACATTTAGAAGTATTCTGGGATTTAGAATGCAGATGACAGGGAAAAATGAATTGTAAACTTAGCATTTACCTGTGAATATAGTTGATATAATGAATATCACTCAAAATCACATGTTTATACATTTTACTTGGAAGTAGTAGAATTAGACTGAAATTTGGCAATGAAGCAAAAGTTAGTTATGATTACTTTTGCTTGTCCAATTTTAGCTACAGATGTTTCAATGATCAACATTGGTTTGTAGATAATGTTGCTCAGGTGATAATGGATGTAGAGAATGTCAAGAAGCAGAATTAGAAGTGAAGCTTTGGCATTGTGGTTTTGTACTATGGAAATTGACCATTTCCTGCCATCATTCCTGTAAACTTTGTGAATGGTGCTGGGTATTTCTGCCTCACTTTATGATTTGGTTAAAACAGATACTTCAGACACTCAAAATTATAGCTCTCTCCCCAAGTAGGACTGGTGAATAGCCAGGTGTATGATAGCTAAACTTATCACCTGCTAGCAAAAGGATGGAACATTTCATTGCAAATGGTAAAAGTATATATGATGTGTGCTGCTATACATGTTAACTAGGACAGAAAAGTAATTTGCAGGCTGGACCATAGTCTGCTAATACTTCTTGATGCTTAAATTGTCAATTATATAGTGATGCATCACAATTATGAAGTTTCAGTAAGGGAAGTGACAGAGCAAGTTTATTTAATTATGCCCAAATCTTATCCCTTAGGTTGACTATCTTAGTTGCTGTGGTAATCTGCTGAATACTATTTAATTTCGGTTTTACAAGGACACACACCTTGTAGGTTTTAGTAATGTGTAGCTCTCTGAAGGATTTGACATATATCATTGATCTCTGTTACCATATCTTTTCAAAACTGGAAGTTTGTCAAATAGTCTTAAGTCACAGGCTCTTCTCATTCCAAATCTATCATCTCAGTTATTGACATGCAAATTAGGCATCACAAAAATATGCTGAACTGTTTTGTTTGTACAGGTTGTTAAACTGTCAGTGAAAATGCCTTGATGTATGCAAGGAGTTTGTTTAAGGCTGTGTATGGTACAGAACACCCAAGACAAGATGAAATTGGGAAACCATTTTTGCACCCTATGTAAATTTTTAGTTGCCTGACATTAGACACTAGTTTTTTGGAGTAGGATAAGAAATTGGACAAATGAAACTTGTATCCTGACACATGTGTCCTTAAAAGAGCTTACCAGATTTTGGACCATCAAGTTGGTTTGGATCAGTAAATAATATACGATTATCAAGTTCTTAAATGGTAGCTCTTATGGTTTCAGCCATGGGTTGCTTGATATGGTTGCCATTTTTACCCTGAAACTTCCTTGTAAGTTAACTGTATATGTATTGTGTCACCCAAAATTGCTTTTCATCAGCTCAGTTAGTCAACTAGCTAGCAATGGAGTAGAAAACTCTAAAATCAGGAACATTGCCAATATTGCTACCCTTTGCTTTATCTATGATCTTTTTTTTGGGGGGGGGCGGGGGTATTTCTGTTTCTTCTATTACTTTAAAGCATTATTCAGTGTTCTATTCTTCTCTTGCATGATTTAACATATGTTCCCAGTGGCTGGGGCTAGGCTGGCTGGGGTCTTTTTGTTGTATTGTTGTTGACCGTTTTCCTCCATGCACTCAAATCAGTGGCAAATTGGCAGATATTGTTATTTGCTATTTACTACTGCATATTGCTATTTGAATCACTCAGAAGTCCAGCTTACATGCTTAACAATAGTTGTGCTGTTCCAAATAGACTAATTTACTCATTGTATACTATCCCATTTATAGACCTGGAAGAAGGTTTTCTCCACATGGCATGCCTCATGCTGAGGAATTTTGCCAACAACCTTGATATTAAGTTGCAATATGTAACTGGAAAATTATAGAAGAGATCATCTTTGTTACTTGGATGATCATTATTTTTACGTCACTATGTTGCAGTGATGAGAAGTCAAATAGGAGTAGGAAGTGAATCTGAAAGACTATAAATTGTCAGCCCTTGAATAATCAGATAGTGTTTTGTATACCAGATGGTCTGTTTACTTCATAGAATCAGCCATAGGGTAATTATGTTGAGATATAAATTCTAGAAAGTTTGCCAAGAAACATATGTAGACCCTGATGTAGAGTTGTAGTAATTTCAAAAAGGCAAGGATAAGTGTACCAGCAGTATACACTAGTATATACTTGTTTACTTGAAAATGCTCTGCTGATGTTACTTATTCAACAGTTTTCACTACTCACTATGAAAAATGTTATAGCATCCACAGTCAACAAACTCCTCTAGTATAAAACTTTCTTGTTGAAAACCATTTCCTCCAGAAATGAGAAGCATGTCCAACAATTTTTATGCATGGTCATGTGCAATGTATATTAGTGGAAACAGTTTTGTAGATTTGTAAATCAGTAAAGGATGTTTCCAGTTTCTAAGAGTCCTGTAAAGTAGTAAATCTTTCCAAACTGCAACTATTATCTTGGGATATTCCACTAGAGATCCCTTGACACATACATTTATGGCAGACTGTTGTGCTGAAACAGGTGTTAAATTTCCGTAATGTTAATCAACAGGTTTAAAAACATAATTTTCTCTGTTAAAACTGATTTGTTATAAAAGTCCCTAAATTCTACAACATTATTAAACTAACATACAGATGTGTTGATGAATAAAAGGGTTGGTGTAGAGTTGTGTAGCTTTGAGTGGTCTTCCAAACATTGAAGAGTCTTAGTAATAATAATAATAAGAAGAAGAAGAAGAAGAAGAAGAAGAAAAATGAGAAACTACGGAACTATCAGAAACTGAAGGTGGAGATTGCTAGATTGTGGAACAAGAAAACTTCCATCGTCCCAATCATCATAGGTGCGCTTGGCTCAGTTCCAGATGACCTAGAGAAACAATTGAACTCCTTAGGAATCAAGTACAATATCACCGTGCTTCAGAAGTCGGTTCTGCTTGGCACTGCAAACATACTGCGCCAGGTGCTTTCTATCTGATTGACCCTTTGGATGTGCTCACTAGCTTTGGTGTAAAAACCCGCTTTTGAGTGTAAAATGAACCAGTGTAAACCATCAAAATACTGTGAAGTTCATGATAATAATGATAACAATAATAGTAATAATAATAATAATAATACAGAGACAAACATAACAAGAAACTCTTTGACACCATATTCCATCAGAAAGGTGTGTAACATGGTCTAAGGAATGTGATATGGTATTGTGATTTGAGTGTGACACCTTTAGGGAAAATATGCAAATTATATGTTGTGCAATAGTCTCAGTTTCTGCTCTACATTTGTGGTAGAAGGTGAATCTTTACCTTTATCATTTTTGTTGTTTAGGCAAGTGATGGAAAATGGTGGAGAACCAAGTGTGAAGAGAATCAAGACTGAGCCTGTGGATGATGATGAAGGTAATGCGCATGAACTATATGGAGAATGCTTGACTTCAAATTACATGGTTATGTAACACTGAAACTTGTAATGGGCTGCAGCCACTTAAGTATGGATAATATTTAATACTATCTATCTTTCATGAAGATATATAGAGATAGTGTGTCATTTTTATAATGAAACTATTTGGAGGCTTCATTGATGTGACAAAAGCTTTATGAAGGAACAAATGACTCATAAAATGTTGAATTGCAGTAATAGGTTCTTCATAAATGGAGCTTGGGCACATAAAGTTGAAGATGGCAAGGCTGGAGTTAAATGTGGGCTTATCAGAAACACTTTGACTCCCAATGAGTATTTTAATAACTTTACATTTATGTGCTTACATGCTATGTAGTAGATAGGATAAAGGTAGAATAGCAGAAGAGTGATCAATAGACCTGTGTGGAGTGTAAGAGCTTAGATTTAGGTAGAAATCTATCAGAATAACTGCAAGAAAATTAACAGAACAAGTAATTTGTAAGCATCACCAATGAAATGGCTTTAGAGCAAATGAATGGATGAGCCACTGAACACTTACGATGGAACAGCAATAGAGATGACCTTTCTTCCCTTTGTGTGGTCATTTACAGTATTTCTTGTGATTTCTAAGCAGAACAATCTGAGTGCTGGTTTGAGGACTGAACAGTGAGGCCATCAAGACAAGAAATGATATGAGGCTGATTCTGATGAAGTAAAGATGTATTTTAGTATCAAAATTTTATGATTATCATGCTTCCTTATTTGATGTGTTTTGTGTAGCTTTGATACAACAAGTTAAAGCGATTTTAAGAAGGTAGCTTGGCATTTACACATTGATGACAAAAAATGATAAAAAGTTATAGCTATAATAAACTTGATTGACAAAAATGTTCTGATTAATTGATGTAACCCTCACATGCAGTCTAATTTCAATGGTACATTGATTAAAATCAGAGGATAGTTTACAACAATATATGCCTGCCAAGTATTGTATTAAAGAATGGACGCAAGGTGGACCACACAGCAGCTATGGTGACAGCTTTGCACTGGAAAAAGTAAAGGAGGAGGAGTTTTTTGGGCAGAATTTTTGCAAAACACTTAAATAGTGGATTGAAAAATTAAGAAGATTGTGAATTTGTTGATAGCTATCTTGCATCAGTCAAACTTTGGAGCATGTGGAACTATTAAAATTATTAACCATGATTCAAGTAACAGCCAGGAAAATATCCATAAATGTTTATTGATGACGAGAATAAAATCAATGGAAAGCAGTTAACCTGATTGTCACAAACTTGTACATATCTGTTTTCCACAGAGGGAAGTGTAAGCAGATGGCACAGGGATGGCCAATCAAGAAGATTTTGTATCTAAGTCCGTAACTACTAGCCTAACATTTCTTTTTATGCTTGCACTCTTATAAAAACATGACTGTGGCAGATTTTAATAATTTCATTCTTTCTCCAAAAACACTGTAAGAATTTATCAACATCCTGATTAAGTATTATTGGATCTGTAATTTGACATCAGGTTGTCTCTTTTCTGTCAGAACAACAACCCTCTCCATGATATGATATACAAAGCCCTATAATTTTAAATTTACTATTTATGATGCAACAGATGATGCAACTTGTTCACTTGTGAGCCAAGTCTCTACTCTACGTTGTCTGCTTTCCCAGTCACATTAGCCTCCAGATTTGTCATCACCCGTGTAAATATTTAGAAAATGCACAAAATCCATTTGAAGGTTGTTTTGTAGCTTAGAACTCTATGTGGTGGCAAACTGAGATAAAGGACTGATTTGAATTGAGTCTGCACCACATATTAATGTACCGGGATTGAATTTAGAAATTTATATAGTTGTGCCTTAGAAATACTTAGCTTCTTGCCAACACTTATGATGACAGTGTCTTATAAGTTAACATCAAGCTTTCTTTCCTTTCTCCACTGCCATGAAAAGGTTTTATCACAAATATTGAAATACAGCCAAAAGTTGTACCTTTTTAAGAGTCAAAAATCATATGTTTAGCCAGAACTCAAGATGACAAACTTTTAGATGCTGGCACTGGATTTACTTTTGAGAGGATGGAATTCTTGAGTAATGCTTGTCATCAGCTGGCATTGCTAAATGGCTGGTCTAATAAGCTCCATACCTAAGTGTTGATATTACTCACATGAGTTTGTAACAGCCTTGTCATTAAAATCGTTTATCTTAGACAAGAATATGATGGAGGATTTCACTAATGAATAGTGTCTTTGAAAGTTGCAGTACCCATGTTTGTCATTTGTACAGATTCACATTTAGAGGATGAATGGGAAGGAAAGGAAGTCATGAAAAATGGAAGATAACAAACAATTGTTTATTACTGATCAGGGTTTGATACTGGTACTGCTGCTTAAAACGATCACCATGAGAATCTTTTCAACACTAGTCCTTTCCTTGAAAACATTTCTTCCATGGAGGAGTATTGGTAATGGAACAAGTAATAAGTACATTAAGGTATTGTCAGAGAAGATGGAAAAGGAAGGAAAGAAATATGCTTAAAACGTCAAGAAAAGTTATCATTAAGATAATTTCAGATATTCTAAATCATGATATAATAGAGGGTATTATTTGAATGGGTACAGAGCTGAGTCAAGGTAAATGAGATGCCGCAAAGAAATTTTGTTATAAGGGCCCAAGATAAGAGTAACAAGGAAGCTGTGAAGTAAATGTCAAGGCAAATGAAAGATTGTTGCCGCACAGGCCTGTATTATGTATAAATCATTTTATTGCAGGATGTCAAAAAATCACACTTCTCATTGCATTGTGTTGATCCTGCAACTGTTTCTATATCTGTTAGATATTCTGAGGTGTACTAGTATATGTTGCTTAAACGTTTCAAGCCCCAATAACAGAGCATCATAAAAAGGATTTCATTTTTTAAATGTATGTACTTGTTAATACGACCATTTCTTAGAATGTATGATGTAAGTATTTGATTCTGCAAGGGAGATTTCTACTTGTGAGTTTGGTGGAAATATGGTGGATTTTCCAAGTATTGAATAAAGGAGATTTACTTTTAGGATTTTCTCATGGTGGAGGAGTTTTCTAGTGAGGATAAATATGGGGGGAGGGCGGGTACCCTTACAAATGTTATACAGTAGTGGCATAGTGTCTGACTAACATTTGGTAGATAGAACAGAGAGGGCACCGCAAGCATGAATAGTTCCTAGTAGTGACCAGGGTGTAATAATTTTTAAAAAGCTAGATAAAAACATGTAAGCAGGCTTGGGGCATATATATTTAAAGCATTTAAAGGGGGCAGGGTTTTTGGACAGTGAAGTTTATGCTTAGTAAAAATGTAGACAATAATGGAGATGGACTTTAGTAGCCTCAAATGGTATTTTGATGACAGCCCTTATAAGGGTTCCAGATTTAGAAAAAGAAAGTATGTGTATTTATTCTGTATGTTTGTAGTTAAAACGAATCCCATCTGAGTCTCTGTTATTCAGGGTCTTTGTCAAACAACAGCTTCAATAGCTGAAGGCCAACAGAATTGATTGGATTTGAGAAACATAGTCAGTACGTACATACACTATATCACGTTCAATGTTTGACTTCAAAGAGTTACGGTTTCTCGAGGATCAGAACTTTTTCTTTAGGATCATTGTTCTGTTCATGTATTTGGCACAATGTGATGTGTATGGGCAATTCCATGAAAACATGGACATGGCAAATAAAAAATAATTTTTGGTTTTCTATGAAGAGGACAGTTAAAA